>VDFB02067882.1:0-35317 GCA_007258455.2 Sequoia sempervirens | reverse complement strand
CTGATTGGGTAGGAGATGTGAATGACATAAAGAGTACTAGTGGTGGTGCATTTTTCTTGGGAAAGAAGCCGAGGGTTAAGTAAGAAGTAGAATGCCATTTCTTTATCTACTGTAGAGGCATAATACATTGTTGTTTCTAACAATTGTACTCAAGTTTTGTGGATGAAGTAGATGTTGAAAGATATCAAAGTTGTGTATGATGAAACTATTACTATATTCTATGATAATTCAAGTGTAATTAACATTTTTAAGAATCTGGTGTTGCATTGAAAAACCAAGCATATATCTATCAAGTTTCACTTTTTGAGAGAGAAGGTGAGTGAAAAGGAAGTCATATTGGAGTATGTACCCACTAAGGAACATATTACATATATATTTACCAAGCCCATGCCTAAGGATACTTTTGAGTATCTCAGAGGGAAGCTAGGGGTGATTACCCCTCCTAATCAGAATTAAGATGCATTGACTTGCATTAGTCTATGCATTTCATAGTCATATCTTATGATCTAGATTGATGTTGTGGTATTTACTACTCAGGGGGAGTAGTCAGATGTTTAGAAATGTGATCCAGAGCTTGTGTGAAGAAAGATAATGTGTATCTTTTTCATTGATATCAAAGGGGGAGAAGAGTCATGTGAAAAACTATGAAAAAGCTAAGGAGAAAAGAGTCAAAATCTAAGGGGGAGAAAGTGCTAAGAGAGAGTTGCGTTCATGGTGCTTTTTACATCATGTGTTGCTATAAATTCCAAAGGGGGAGATTGTTGGATATTTCTGATATGTGGTTTTCATTGATGTCAACACTATTGGAATTAATGTCTTCAAGGTTGTATATGTCAAGGATATTGAGAAAATTGTAATATAAAAAGTTGCAAGTTGTCAGTGATGCAGTGAAGTTCGGTATAGCCATCATGTTGTTGGCTAGCTTAGTATATTGATGATAAGAGGTTGTGGATCAAAGGGTTTTTTGTAAAGTACATCTAGTTTATCCACATGAAGTTTCATAGATCCGCATGAAGATTTGATTGAGTTATGAGTATTTGTGTTCTGACAGTTATTGGTGCAACCATGGTAGGAGGGTCCTCAAAGAGAACAATATGAATCATGAAACAAGAGTTACACAATAGAAGTGACATATAATATGGAGGAAACTATAGATTCAAACATTCTTATTATCAAAAATTGCAATTACAATTGATCGACAACATCTGGGCTTATAGATTCGGCTCACAGGCCTAATACAATATGCTCAAACACAATGTTCCTATATGCTCCTTAACACGAGTGAAAATATTACAAATCAAATCCAATTTAATCTACCTAATCAAAATTTTCCATCCTAATGATCTATTACAAGCTTTATATCATATCTGCAAATCAAGAATCTTCCGTGTTGGTCAAAGATCATCACAATCTCCGATGATGGAAAATGTAATGTGCACATGAAATAGGTCAGCCTAAAATTGAATTTATCCTCAATAGGTGCATAAAATGAAGTGTGGACCTATAATTAAGGTTAGGGAAACTCCATGGAACAATTCAAATCACACTGTCAAGATCCACAAGTTACGAGAAAGATCCACAAGCGATCAAACTAGCCGTTAGGCTTGAAAATTATTCCGGTGTCGGTCCAAGAACTGCCACTTAATCCGGAAGTGATAACTTGCCAGAAAAAGATCCAATCGCTCTCAAATATTAGAATAAGGAAAATGAACATGTCCACGATGTACACATAGATCCAAAGGGGCTAGTGAGAAAATATGATGAATCCACCAACTTGAATTGAACAAGAACAAAAACTAAAAGAAAATATTTTTGGTTGATGCAAGATTTCCAAGAACCAAGGATGCTCTTGCATCAGACATCCGGGGTTATTTGAAAAGTGACTCCCTCACTTTTCTGGGGCTAAAGGAAAACCAATACAGTCTACCTCAGCCTGAGAAATCCAAAAAGAATCCTCCACTGGTCTGCCTTTCCATTTCACAAGATATTCTTTGTATTGTCTTCCATGAGTTTTCCTCCCATCTTTGATATCCAAAATCTCTTCTATCTCGTCTGATTATTGTTTAGGAAATTGATTCTCCAATTTTGCATTACTATCTTCACTAAATTTTGCTTCATGGTATTGATGTAGATTTGCAACATTGAATATAGGTGATATACCCATGCCATTTGGTAACTCTACTTCATATGCATTTCCTGAATCAAATTTCTTCAAAATCTTACAGGATCCAAATTTCCTCATCTTGAGCTTATTGTATGTGCCAACTGGAAATATTTCCTTCCTCAAATATACCATCACTTCATCTCCAACCTTGAACTCCTTATGTCTCCTCTTTTCATCTGCTTGTTCCTTATACTTCTGGTTCATATCTTCTAATTTTTGCTTTAGTTGAGTATGCACTTTCTTCATATGTTCTACAAATTCCTCTGCTTCTGCACTCCTTTTATCTTCCTTACTAATGTCTCGCAATTCTAATATTCATCTAGGATGAACTCCAGTAACAATCTCAAAAGGTTTCTTTCTAACACTCTTGTTCACTAAATTATTGTAAGCAAACTTTGCTTGTGCAAGGATTAAATCCCAACTTCTGGTCTTCTCTCCAACCAAACATCTCAGCAAATTTCCCAAACTGCTATTTACTACCTCTATCTGTCCACCAATCTATGGGTGAAAAGTAGAACTTAACTTCAAATCTGTCTTTAGCTTCTTCCAAAGTGTCCTCCAAAAATAACCAACAAACTTGGTATTTCTGTTTGAAACAATACTCCTAGGTAATCCATGCAATCTAACCACTTCCTTGAAAAAAAATTCTGCTACATGTACTACATCTGTTGTCTTCTTACAAGGTATGAAATGTTCCATTTTAGAAAATCTATCCACCACCACAAATATAGAATCATTACCTCTCTGTGTCTTCGGCAAGCCAAGTATGAAATCCATGCTGATATCTTCCCAAGGTCTCTCTGGAATTGTTAAAGGCTTATACAATGCAACATTCTGGCTACTCCCTTTTGCAACTTGACAAAATCTACAACTCTGCAGAAGTTTCCTAACATCCTTATGAATCTATGGCCAAAAGTAATTCTCACTTACCAGTGCTACTGTCTTGTCAATTCCAAAGTGTCCTGCCAATCCTCCACTATGTTTTTCTTTCACCAAGCTATCCCTCATTGAACTCTAGGTTACACACAACATATTTCCTCTAAACAATATATCCTCCTAAATTAAATAATCCAACCACTAACTCCTATCCTCCAGGACTGGTTCTTTACAAGCTCTCCAAGGTTTTGCAAAATATGGGTCTTCCTCATACAAGTTTTTTAATTCATCAAAGCCTAATACCTCCACTCTCATCTCTACTAGTAAATTCCTTCTCCTACTCAAAGCATCAACAAATCTGTTTGACTTTCCACTCTTATGCTTCAAAACAAAAGTATAACTCTGCAAGAATTCTACCCATCTCATGTGTCTCTGATTCAACTTACCTTTACTATTCAAATACTGTAGCGCCTAATAATCTATATACAACACAAACTCCTTAGGAAACAAGTAATGTCTCCACTTCTTCAAAGCTTGAACTATGGCATAAAAATCCTGGTCATACACTGAATACCTTCTCCTAGCATCATTCAATTTCTCACTGAAATAAGCTACTCGTCTTCCTTCTTGACTTAATACTACTCCAATTGCCTTTCCACTTGCATCACAGTCTAAATGAAATACCTTACTAAAGTATGGTAAAGCCAACAAAGGCTGGTCAATTACCTTCTATTTCAACAACTCAAAACTCCAGTCCACTCCAGATGTCCACCTAAAATATTTCTTATCCCCTCTCATTGTTTCTATCATAGGACTACAAATAGAACTGAAATTCCTAATGAACTTATGGTAGAAACTAGCCAATCCATGAAATGATCTTACCTCTCCAATGCTTTCCGATGTAGGCCATTCAAAAATTTCTCTTATTTTCTTAGGATCCATCTTCAATCCATCCACAAACATCACAAATCCTAGATATACCAATTCGTCCTTCATGAAACTACACTTCTTAATGTTTATTAGCAACTGTTCTTCTCTCAACCTCTACAAAACTTGTCTTATATGCAACAAATGTTCTTCTCTAGTCTTACTAAAAATCAAGATGTCATACAAATAGACAATCACAAACTTACCCAATAATTTCTTCAATATCTCATTCATCAGCCTCATGAAAGTACTCAGTGCATTTGTTAGTCCAAAAGGCATCACCAACCACTCATAGAATCCTTCATTTGTCTTGAATGTTGTCTTCCACTCATCCCCTTCTCTGATTTTTATATGATGATATCCACTCTTCAAATCTATCTTTGTAAAGTATTTAGCTCCACTCAAATAGTCCATAATGTCATCCATTTGGGGTAAAGGAAATCTATACTTCACTGTGATTTTTTTTATGGCTCTAGAATTTGCACACATCCTCCATTCTCCATCCTTCTTAGGTGCTAACACAACAAGTACTACACAAGGACTTAAGCTTTCTCTAATCAAACCCTTCCTCAACAATTCTTACACTTGTCTATTCAAATCTTCATTCTCTGCAGGTGTCATCTGGTGTGCTAATTTATTAGGCAAACTAGCTCCAAGAATCATATCCATACAATGACTAATACTCCTCATAGGTGGCAATCCATTAGGTACATTATTTGAAATGATCTCTTCATACTCTTCCATCAACTCCTTTATCTCCTTCAGTTTTTCTTCTACATGCTTCAAGTCTTCATCCTTATTAGGAACCAAGGCATAACACATGTTCTCATGTCTCTGTCCATCCAGAAATATTCTTCCATCAACCAAACAAATTCGAGCACTCATACAAACCTCAACTTTAGGAACATCCTCCAATGACAATAAATTCTGCTTCATCCCATTAGCAAAAATGGTATAGGTGTTCTTCTTTCCATCATGAATAGATTGTCTATCATACTTCCAAGGCCTTCCCAACAAAACATGGCATACATCCATAGGCATGATATCACACAAAAATTCATCATGATAATTTCCTATCTTCAATTTCACCAAACATTGTTCACTTACTAGTATATTATGCTTCTCTTGAATCCATGCTATCTGATAGGGATTTGGGTATTTCAATATTTCCAACTTCAATTTGGTCACCATTTCTTCAGAAACCAGGTTCTCGGAGCTTCTGTTGTAAAAAATCACTTTGCAACATTTACCAACTACCTTGCATCTAGTCTGATACAAATTCTTTCTTTGTGATAGTTCCTGCTCCATCTCACTTTGACACAATACTCTTCTATTCACCAATAGTTCTCCCTCTTTCGATTTATTAGATGATCTGAAATGATCTTCCTCAACAAAGTTTGTTCTTCTATTGTTCTCGATCTTTCTACTTGTTTCTCCTTGATTACATTCAAATGCTCTATGTCCTTCTCCACCACACTTAAAGCAAGTTCCCTTGAATACTCTTTCTCTTTTCCTCTATCATCTTTTCTATAACCCTCATTCTGGTAACCACCATATCCTCCTCTTCAATAAGAATTTCCATCACCTCTATGGTATGAATTATCATTCTTACTAAATTCCTTATCTTTATTCTGATCTGCAAAATGTGCTCTTCCTCTAGTAAAAGTTCTTCCTCTCTGAAATCTTCCACTTCTTCCTCTCTGTCTCTGCTCATGTCTTTTGTTCAACTTCTCTTCTACTTTTAGGGCACATTGGTATGCTTCTTCCACACTATGCAACTTGATCAAACCAATTTCATCCTATATAGACGACCTCAATCCATTCACATATCTAGATACTTGTTCAATCTCATCCTTCGAATGTCTAGAGCTGATATTCAACTTGTAGAACTCCTCAATATACTCTATCACACTTGAATCCTTCTGCTTCAAATTTTGCAACTTCCAGAACAAACTGATCTGATAATCTACAGGCATAACATTTGTCTTTAACTTATTCACCATTCGATCCCATGATCTTATCTTTTCTTTTCCTCTTCTTCGCCTATCTATCTACAAATGTTCCCACCAAAGGGATGCATGTCCTTTCAACTTTGTACAAGAAAATTTTACTTTCTTATCTTCAGCGGTGCCTTCAAAATCAAAATACTTCTCCATCTTTGTTATCCAATCAAGCAATTCATCCGAATCCAACTTACCACTATAATCTGGTGGATTGGAATGTGGTTTAGTATTTACTCTAGTTAGGGCTCTTATGAACCTATCTTCTCCTTGATCAAGGCTAGGTTGATCTTCTCTTTCCCTTTCTTCCTATACTTCTACCTCTTCATCAATCACATCATCAATTGGTCAACCTCTCCTCTGGGCCATTTTGACTACTTCTAATCTAGCAACAATTCCTCCCAACATCTCCATCATAGCTAGGTCTTCATTTCCATGTGCTCCATTTCCTCTACCATTTATTCTTCCCACCATCTTTACACAAGTTCTCTACAGTTGCAGGTTGGATCCTTAGTCAGCCACCCCACAACAAATTTTCAACAAGACTCTACAACCTCTGATGATCTCTCATAGAATGAACCTCGCTCTGATACAAATCTGGTGCAGCCACGGTAGGTGGGTCCTCAAAGAGAACAATTCAGACCGTGCAGCAAGAGTTACACAATAGAAGCAACACAAAATATGGAGGAAAACACAGATTCAAACATTATTATTATCAGAAATCTCAATTACAATTGGCTGGCAACATCCAAGCTTACAGATTCGGCTCACATGCCTGATATAACATGCTCAAACACAATGTTCCTATATGCTCCTTAACACGAGTGAAAATATTACAAATCAAATCCAAATTAATCTACCTAATCAACTTCTTCCATCCTAATGATCTATTACAAGATTTATATCATATCCGAAGATCTAGAATCTTTCGCATCGGCCAAAGATTATCACAATCTCTAATGAAGGAAAATGTAATGTGTGCATGAAATAGGTTAGCCTAAAATTGAATTTCTCCTCAACATGTGCATAGGATGAAGTGTGGACCTATAATTAAGGTCGGGGACACTCCACAAAATAATTTGAATCACACCATAAAGATTTGCAAGTTATGGGAAAGATCCACAAGTGATCAAACTAGCCGTTAGGATTGACAATTATTTAGGTGTCGGTTCAAGAACTACCACTTAATCCAGAAGTGATCATTTTATGGAAAAAGATCCAATCGGGCTCAAATCTTATAATATAGAAAATAAACATATCCACGATGTACACATAGATCCACAAGGTCTAGTGAGCAAATATGATGAATCCACCAACTTGAACTAAACAAGAACAAAAACTGAAAGAAAATATTTTTGGTTGATGCAAGATTGCCAAGAACCAAGGATGCTCTTGCATCAGTTGTTCTGTTGCTTCAATTAGTGTTCCTGAAAGATGATAATGTGATTCTAGTAATTTGAGTTGTTGTGGATGCTTCTGTAGTGATTCATGATGCTCGTGGATGTTTCTAGATCATGCTCTATTTGTGTTGTACGTCCACATTGATCGTTGTGCTTGCGATTGGTGATTTTCTTCTTTGAGTTTATGTTTTTCATGATCATAGCCAACAAGGTGATTGTAGCGTGTTGTGGATCTTCGAGGCATAATTTTTGGAGGTATTTCATGTTTGAGGATGTTGTTTTGGGTCCTCGCTATGTTTTGGTCGACATTGGTTGGTGCGCATTGATAATTGTTTATTGATTTGGGCTGACAATTTGTACTCATTTTATATTTTGTTGAAGCTGACATGTAGATGATGTTATCCTTACTTGCAGATATATATGAGATATTTTTTATACCATTTGATGGAATGGTGTGAGTAGTGTGTGAGTGTTGTGTGTGAATAATGTTCTAATCATTCGAAGGCAAAAGTAAAGTGTGAAGAAGAGTGAGCAGATGTTTATGTGCTTAACCAGAACTATAATCAAGCATTAGCAGATGCTTTTTTCTTAGTTCAAAATCTTCTAGATGTAATCCAAATGTTTCTGTAAGACAGTGAGTCTTCCTTTGGGTAGTAAGCCTTTTTGTATTTGAGTAGTGAGCTCTAGGCAGTGTGCCTGAATGCATGTGCATTCCCCATTTATAATTCCTTTATAATTTTAATAGAGTATAATCTTGTGGACTAACCTCCACCATGGTTTTTCCCCTAACAGGGTTTCCACATAAAAATCTTGGTGTTATGTGTGTTTTTGATGTGGTGATGGTTTATGATTTCATTTTTATTTATCAGATTTGAGAATAAGTTTAATAAGTTTAATTTTTGTGATAACTAATTCACCCCCCTCTCAGTTGTTTTCCATTGTGTTTCCAATAGATGCAAAGTGTTGGAAATTGAATCCTAATAAAAAACCAAAGTGGTTCAAAGATCGAAAGGGTAAGCAAAATACCGTAGCTATTGTGCAAGATCTTGGATCAAATTTTGATGATGAAACCAAGATGACAATTATGGGTATAAAAGGTATCGTTCCTATTGATAGTACTAGTTCCCATGCTTCTTCTGTAAAGAATAATGAGATCCTAGTTGAAAGTAAAAGGAATGAATTGTTTCATATAAGGACTATTGTAAAATAGAGTAAAATTGATACACTTATAGATAGTGGATCACAAGTGAACTTAATCTCTAAAATAGTTGTTAAGCAATTGGGATTAAAAACAATACCTCATCCTAAACCATATCCACTGGCTTGGGTTCATGATAATGCTCGGCTACATGTGTCAAGGCAATGTAAACTCTGATTTGCAATCACATCCAAGTTTGTAGATGAGGTAGAGTTAGATGTAATTCCATTTGATATATGTGGGATGGTTTTGGGAAGTCCTTACTTGTATGATAGAAGGCCATTTTCTACAAGGAACATAACAAGTATCATTTGTTTAAAGATGGAATTGAATTCATTGTGAAAGCTCATCACATTAAGAATGATAAATCTATTGTAAACACAGGGAATTTGAAAATGGTTGTAAATGCAAGCAAGACATTGACCCTCATGTCTATAACAGCTAGTGATATTAAGCATGGAAATGAAACAATTTCTAGCCATGATAAAGTGTCACAAACAATATAGTGTGAGGATTAGTTGCAAGCACATTTAAGCCTTCAACCTAAGGTGGTAAAAGAGGGTTTGAATGATTCATTTTCTAATGATGTTCCTATTTAGGAGATTCAACAAGTTGATACCTTTTCCTTCACATCAGTATATTCAATATTGTTGCTTTCCATTCTACTAGTTAGTTCTATGTGGATAGTGGATGCGACAATGAGTATTGATGGGTATTTAGTTGATTGTATTAGCTATGCTATCTCATTTTTCATCTTGTTTGTGATGAGTCAGATGATCAAAATTCTTGTAGGGTGGACAGATGATACTGGGCAAGTGAGGCGACAATGCCCTCACTTAATCTTTGTATAAAAACAAACTTTTGGTGGTCCAAAAGCTTCTCAATTGGGAGGAATGATCCAGGAGGATCTAGAAGACCTCAAAAATTCACAGTCTTAGAATCCATCAAAACCATCACCATGTTGAAGTGCTCAGAAAACTGGACCCAATGCAACTTGAACGGGCAAAAAAGGAGCTCGTATGCCAAATTTATGGTCATTCAAAATTGGGGTCAAACTGGGTATAGAGGCCAATCAGAAAGAAAAAAATTGATCATTCAAAAAATGGTCAAAGGTGGCATCACATCAAAGAGCTCATCGCCATAGTTCCAACATTGCTTGTTTCGTCGAAAACAAAGTTCATACGACGAAGATATGGCCAGTCAAAGTTGAAGGTTGACTGGATGCTGACGTGGTAGTTGACTGGATGCTGATGTGGCAAGTCCAGATGATGTGGAAAAAATGTGGACCCCCCTCACTAAATTCATGTACCACCACTACACCATGCTTTATTTTTGAGAAATAAAGTGGTGGAGGTTTATTTTATTTCACAAAATACATTTTATGGGATTCCAAGCAGATTTTGTGGGATCCCAAGTGGAGTTTGTGGGATTTAAAGGAAATAGATTAAAACCAGATCTCCTAAAAACTAAAAAAAAAACCCTTTAAAACAATAATGAGTAAGCCCGAATATCCTAAGTTTAAAGAATTTAACCCCCAAATAAAAGTAGAAAATCCAAAATTAAAATACTAACCCCTATAAATAAGGGCCTAATCCTTTAGAATATTAAAGCCCGTTTACATAATATAATTAAAGGGCTTAGATAATATTTTAAATGATTTATTAAGAGATATTTGAGGTACTTTTAAATCCTTCAAAGGGAAATGAAATTATTTGTAACGGCTCAGAGACATAAGAGACATTATTTGAATAGAAAATTGCTAAATATTTGTAAGGGATTATTTAAAAGAATTATCTTGTAAAGCCCAAAATTAAACGGGCAAATATGTAAAAGGGGATATGGGTGATTTTGTAAATCTTATGGTTTTTAACCATAATGGGAAAAAAATTTATGTATAAAAAGGGGGTGTTTTTGGATTTTGGGGGACAAGCAATTTTCTTTTGGTAAAGGCAATTTTCATGGTGGAGAAATTAGGCATATTGGGAAGGAATTTTGAAGGTGTTGGAAGGAGATTGTGAGAGACTTTGTAATGTAGATTTTGAAGCTTAGATGATGTAAAAAAAACATGTTAAAGCTGGGTGTCATTAATAAAACGGTCTAACATTGAGAAGCGGACTTGGAGACGTAGCTCATATTGAGCGAACTTCGTTATCAAGCTCGTGATGTCTCTCATTTTTTGTCTTATAATTCTCTTTCATTCCTTTCAGTATTTGATTCCTTTTGAGTTCTAATTATGACATTTATGTAATTAGTGAAATTCATTAAGTTGTGCAAAGAATTAAGTGAACTCAATTTCTATAATTTCAAAGGTTAAAGATACATAACCACACAATTCTATTTGCGACCAGGATAAAATATGTAATTAGGAGTAAAGTGCAAATTATTTGTAACCATTTAATTATAGATCAATTGACCAAGTCAATGAGATGACATTATGAAACTACACAAGGAGTTAAAAAAACTTAGAATTTTATAAGGAACTTCAAGCTATTACAACTATCCTTGGATTAGATGAGTTATCAGAATCTGACAATCGTTTAATCGTGGCAAGAGCAATAAAAATTTAACAATTTTATCACAACCCTTTTTTGTAGTGAAGGTATTCACTAGTTCCCTCAATAAATATGTTAGTCTAATAAAAAAATTAGATGTTTTCAAATGATCCTTTCTAGAGAATTAGATGGTCTATCCAAAAAATCTTTTTATTTGGTGGGTAACATTGATGAAGCTACCACAAAGGCTATGAACTTAAATTAAATTTAAAGAAACAAAATGAACCTCAATATTTTTGTACTCACTCCCAATTGAGTTGTTTGGGATTCAAAAGTTCAAGAAATAATACTAATGAAAAATAGTGGTCAAATTGGTGTATTACCCAACCATACTATAATTGTAACAACTTTGGATATAGGAGTCATGAAAATATGACTCAACCCTTGGAGTGGTCAACTATGGATTTGATGGGCGGTTTTTCCAAGATAGACAATAACAAAATCACATTATTCATAAATAATGCAAAAAAGAGGTATTGATATTGATCTTCAAGAGGCTTAGGAAAGTTTTAGAATAGCTAAATATGATCATGCATGAGATGAAGGAAAGATACAAGCAATCGAGGCTGATGTAGCTCTCAAAAGAGATAGAAGACAACTAGATGTTGTTGATGCAATTTTTTTGAGACAAATAGATATTTATATATTAAATTAGAAGTAAATGGATAATGAACAAAAGTATTCTAAAGAGGAAAAAAATTATTTGATATTATGGATGAATGACTACATAGAGACATTTTTTCTTTGAGGGTTGGTCTAGTCTATTGATTTTTCCTTGTGTTTATTTTGTGCTAGGTGGATGGTTCATGGGTACAAATTTTGTGACTTCATGGTATACTCATGGATTAGCTAACTCCTATTTGGAAGGTTGTAAGTTTTAACTGCTATAGTTTCTATGCTTGCTAATAGTTTAACACATTCTTTTTTTCTATTACGGTGTCCTAAAGCACAAGGAGATTTTACTCATTGTTGTCAATTAGGTGGTTTATGGACTTTCATTTCTCTTCATGGTGATTTTGGTCTAATAGGATTCATGTTAGAACAATTTGAACTTGCTCAATCTATACAATTATATGACCTTATAATGCAATTGCATTCTTTGCTCTAATTGTTGGTTTTGTTTTTGTATTCTTGATCTATCCTTTAGGCCAGTTTGGTTGGTTTTTTGTGCCTAGTTTTGGCATAGCAACTATTTTTTGATTTATCCTCTTTTTTTCAAGCTTTTCATAATTGGACCTTGAATCCATTTCATATGATGGGAGTTGCTAGAGTATTGGGTGTTGCTCTTCTATATGATATTCATAGTGCTTCCATGGAAAATAATTTATTTGAAGATGGTGATGGTGCAAACACATTCCATGATATTAACCCAACTCAATCCAAAGAGACTTATTCTATGGTCACTACGAACCATTTCTAGTCCCAAATTTTTGGGGTTGTTTTTTCCAATAAATGTTGGTTACATTTCTTCATGTTATTTGTTTTGGTGATCGGTTTATGGATGAGTTCCATAGTAGTTAAATCCTATTTTTGAATTGAAGATTCAAATATGTTCAACAAGTGGGAGAATCTTAGGTAAAAGGTATCTCAAACTTTGATTATTATTAGCATGTTTAATTATTTAATGTTGAAATTATATTTGATAATTATCCCATGTTTCTTTGTGAGTAACAACTTGTAGTTTCTATTTACAAGGAGAAGCCAAGTTGGAAGTTACTATTTATAGGTGGAGTTGTGCATGAAGGAAATTTCTATTTCATGTTTAGTTTGCATGGAATGTGAAATTTGGAGGTGCAGCCGTATTTTGGTAGGTGTAAACTTTTCATGTGCAAGTTTATTGACAATTGGAAGTTGCAATATTGCATGTGGTGACATGTGGAAAATTACCGTTAATCATGATTAGTGGTTTTGGAACTTTCCATATTGCATCTTCAGCCTTTGGCATTTAATTTTAGAAATATCTAATTAATGTATTTTAAGCTCCAATATATTGAGCACTTGTATTTTGGAGTAGTGGATTGTTATTTGTTGAAGTATTTTTATGCTATCAAAATTACTCTAGAATCGAGAAGAAGTGTAATGACTCTTACAAGAGCATATCTCTACAAGTATATTGTAATTTATTTATTGTTGCTGAATAATATAATTGAGTCATGTTTTGGAGTGTAGTTTTTTTTCTCTTGAAAGGGTTTTCCCCATGTAAATTATGTGTTATTTTTTTCATTGTTTTATCTATTTATGATATGTATGTGCATCTAAATATATAACTATAAATGCATTTAATATTTTTTTGCAACTATCTCCCACTTACATTGGTGTAGGAAGCATCTTTTGCACACTAATCTTCCTTTCAATATGGATCAATTAATCTATATAGATTTATTTACTTGAGATTGCGTATACTATACTACAATGTTAGAGGTTGATTTTTTGTTAGAATGATTTTTCCCTAGGGGAGGATTTTATTTTGTTTGAAATATGTTATAATTCATTGTCAACCAACCTATAGAACATGCTTTTTCAAGAAAAAACCTTAAAATCAAGGAATTCATTCCTAGAATTGTATTTGGAACCAATATTAGTATTGAAATAATGGATGTTAAGCTGCCAATGTTTGCAAGGTAAGGAAACTGTATGTGAGTTTAGTAATTATTATGAATGCATTTGGCATCTTGATTGTAATAAACCAAATTCTATTTCAGGAAGATGGAAGCGACAAAGCAAGAATACATTTCTTGGGTATTCAATTGACAATCCTTGTTCTTCATTACAATAGTTGATCTATTTATTAATTTTTTGTGTTAACATTATTTAATAATTTTTTTAATAGACTTAATATCATAGGAGCTCACAAAAGAACAAATTTTATCAGTAGGTGAAATGAACTTGATGTAAATAATTTTTTATCCATATTGTGTTTTTACAAATTTTTACTCATGAAAAAAAGATAGTTTTACATTGATATATATTGTATCACATGCCTCTTTAAGCCTGGGGATGAAATAACATGAATAAGTTCCCTAGATGGGGATAGTATAGAACCTCAAAGGCATCCCTCTAAGGTCTATATAAAACTAAATTTTGATGGAACTTCATGAACTAATCTAGGAAATGCAAGTGTAGGAGTAGTTTTTCATATCAAAGATGGTAGCTTTCAATTATTCAAATAGGGATAGTATTAAAACTTGGAGGCCTCCTTCTAACAACTATATAAAACTAAAATTTGATGGAGCTTCATGAGGTAATATAGGAAATGTAGGTGCAAGAGTAGTTCTTCATGCAAAAGATGGTAGCTTTCTCACTAATGTATATTTATTTATATGGTATAATTCAAAATAGTGGAGAAGATTGGGAATGAGCTATGACCAAGATGGTTTTAGCATTGAAAAAATGGGTGAATAATCTTAAAGGCTGGGGGTGATTTTAAAATTGTGATAGATGTCCTAAAGAAAGGATTATGCCTTAATTGGAAGTTAGAAATACATTTGGAAAAAGGTTGACGGTTTTAGGATTGACAAAGGGGTGAAGAATCTTAAAGTTGAGGTGATTTATTAATTGTGATAAAATCCCTAAAGAAAGGAGTAATCACTAACTAGAAGTTAGGAAGATATTTGGGAGAGGTTCATTTGGTTAGTACATGTTTTAATAAAGTCTTTCATTGTATTTGTGCAAATATAGCAATAGAATATTTAGCTAATATAGGCAATGATCAAGATCCCTTATCAAGTAGATATAGAAGAACCTTTATTCTATATCAAATGATCTATAGAAATATAGAAGTTACAATATTCCATAAATTTTGTAGTTATCCCTTATTGGCTATATATAGTATCCTTCTTTTTGCATGGGATGATATAGAGAAATATTAAGTTACAAAAATTTCAATAAATTCTTTAGTTTTCTATCTTGAGATCTTTATCCTAATCTAGAAGTATCAACAAGAGATAATAGTGGAGTATTTTGTATTAAGATAGGGAATATTCGATGATCAAGAGATTCATTTGAGCCTTAATTAACTCTTAATTTCCTACCTAGTAAGTATTGGTGAATTGTGTTTTTGAAATGCTATGGCTATTGTTTTTTCATGCATTTAAGGTTGTAGATTCTAATTAAGGACTATAAAAACCTTGTAACTAAATGTAACACACAAACACAACTCACAACAAAAATAATATAAATTATACGAAGAATTGAAATTTTATCCATTCAAATTAGGATAACCATATCACCCAAGAGAATAGAGTGAATGGATGGAGCAACCAATCGATTGGATATCCTTGTAGGCACTCTCTTTTGCACTCCAACATGATTGTATCTTGTCATTAAGCTTCGTGAGATTGATATAATCTAGGAACATTAGTCATTTGTTTCAAGAAAAAAATTTAAAGATGTCAATATCTTCCTTCTCCCAAACCATATAAGAATTATTTATAAATAGAAGATATAGAATTGATGTGTGTTGGTTGAAAAATATAGTATATCATTTTGGGTGGATGTGATAAGGATCAAAGGACCCAAAATTAAATGTTTTAGATTTTCATTCAAATTTGCAATTTGACACATCACCTTTGTGTAGCATGGAAGATTGCTAATAATATGAAGTACCATAAAATTTGATGTAATTCAAACCAAGAGTATCTAAATTCATGAAGGTTTTTCCATACAAGACCCCTCTTAGAATCCACAATAAAGTAGGTAATAGTTGGAATTGACAAAAAGTTTCGAATACTTGATGCATAGTTTAAATAAGTTATCATTATATAGTGAAAAATCTAGTATTATTCTAGTTAATTTCCTCCAAATGGAAAACATGAATGCAATAATCATAATTTTGACATGTAGGATGATTTGTTGAAATAATTTTCCCAACCACAATCCAAGATATTCAAACTAACTAGTACATAGTTTAGTAAAGGTTACCTAAGCTTGCTATTATAGACATGAGGCTTTTGAGTTTAAAAAGTATAAGTGTGATAAGTTGTGATATTGCAAACTTGACACACACAATCTAAAATATGTAGAAAAATAGAAAAATGATTATAAAACACACAACCATTAAAATATAATATTTTTTTTTGATGCAAGATTGATAAACCTTGGATACTCTTATATGATTTTTTCTCATATGGTTATGGTGTTGTATTGTGGAGCCTAATCAAACTTGTGCTTAAATTTTCCCCACCTTTGTCAGTGCATTTTCCCTCAAATTATTTAATGGGGGAATGTAAGGGGGGATGCCAGTTTGTATATAAAAATACAGTTAAAATATACTTGAAATATGTATATTTATTGTTGCACGAAGTGAAAACAAATGACCATGAATTAGACATTCAACAAGGCACACATGGATGTGAACAGGTGTGTGAAAAATTAATTTTTATTGCTGCTATAAGTTAAAAAGTGTGGAAAGAAGCTACAAGTTATGGATTATTGATTGAGAAAAAAATAGGTTGTTGCTTCAAGCACACATAGTACTGTGCAGATAGAAATAGGGCAGTGGAAACGTTAAAATCATTGCTGCAAGTTGTAGTAGTTGCTGCAAGTATTTGTAATTCATTTAGTTGGGCATTAAATATTAAAAGACTCTTTTGTTGGTGGACGTAGCCAAATTTTGGGTGAACCACATTAAATTGGTGTTGTTCTTTCACCACTATTAATTTATGTGTATTTAAATTGTTATGTTTAATTCTATAATCTGCATTTAACTAGTATAATTCTACCTACAATTCCTAACAAGTGGTATCAGAGTGGGCTGTGTTCAATTATCCTCTGCAAGAAGGTCTCACAGTTGAGTGGGAGTCTCACAGTTGAGTGGGAGTAATGACAGATGAGGGTAAATTGAAGTAGATAACTTGTTCAATGGGAAAAATATCAATTAGGGAAGATGCAGATAGAGAATTATCTCTATTAGAAGGATTTATGATGACCATTGCAAGGGAAAGAAAATAAATTGACAAAAATGGACAATAAGGAATGAGATATTTTGGATAGAAAGGAACTTGATAGTATTCAATTATGCCTGGCTTAATTGGTGGAATTTAATATTATAAAAGCAAAGACAACAAAAGAGTTGATGCAGTGAGTAGCAAAATTATATGAAAATCCTTCAACTTCGAATAAGGTATTTCTTATGAAGAATTTATTTAATATGGAAATGGTAGAAACTGGATCAGTTACTAATCACTTAAATGAGTTTAACATAGTAACCAGTCAATTGACTTCTAGAAATGTAAGTTTTGATGAAGAAGTTAGGGTTCTCTTGATATTATGTTCTTTTCCTAAAATCTGGAATAGCTTGGTAATGGCGGTTAGTAACTATATTTTTGGTTCAAATACGTTGAAATTTGATGATGTTGTTGGTGTGATTTTGAGTGAGGAAATTCATAGGAAAAGCTCAAGTGGAACATCCACAATAGGTAGTGTTTTGAATACAAAAAGCAAAGGAAAATCAAAGGAGAGAGAGAAAGGTTCTAGAGGTCATGGGAAGTCATGATGAAATTTAAAAGACCAAAGGTCTCAATCAAGAGGGAAGAAGGATTGCTGGTACTGTGGGAAATTGGGTCATCTAAAGAAAGATTGTTGGTCTCAGAAGAATAAAGATGGAGACAAACAAGAAGGCAATAAGGAGGAAAATGTGGTAAGTAATAAATCTAAAGATGATGATTTGATTTTATCCCTTGACAATGCTGATGATTCATGGGTGTTAGATTCATAATTTGTAGAATGGGAATAATTGGCTACTACAAGAGGTAAGACATGTTCCAAGGTTGACTAGAAATTTAATTTTAGCAGGACAACTAGATGATGAAAGTTGTTATTTTCTCATATGTTTATGGTGTTGTATTGTTGAGCCTAATCAAACTTGTGCTTAAATTTTCCCCACCTTTGTCGGTGCATTCCCCCCAAATTATTTAATGGGGGAATGTAAGGGGGATGCCAGTTTGTATATGAAAATACAGTTAAAATATACTTGAAATATATGTATATTTATTGTTGCATGAAGTGAAAACAAATGACCATTAATTAGGCATTCAACAAGGCGCACGTGGATGTGAACATGTGTGTGAAAAATTAATTTTGATTGCTCCTATAAGTTACAGAGCATGGGAAGAAGCTACAAGTTATGGATTATTGGCTGGGAAAAATATAGGTCATTGCTTCAAGCGCACATAACACTATTCAAATAGAAACAGGGCAGTGGAAACGTTAAAATCATTGTTGCAAGTTGCAACAGTTGCTGCAAGTATTTGTAATTCATTTTGTTGGACATTAAATAATAAAAGACTCTTTTGTTGGTGGATGTAGCCAAATTTTGTGTGAACCACATTAAATTGGTGTTGTTCTTTCACTACTATTAATTTTTGTGTATTTAAATTGCTATGTTTAATTCTATAATTTGCATTTAACTGGTATAATTCTACCTACAATTCCTAACAAGTGGTATTGGAGTGGGTTGTGTTCGATTATCCTCTGCAAGAAGGTCTCATGGTTGAGTGGGAGTAATGACATATGAGGGTAAATTGAAGGTAGATAACTTGTTCAATGGGAAAACTATCAATTATGGAAGATGCAAATAAAGGATTATCTCTATTAGAAGGATTTATGATGACCATTGCAAGGGAAAGAAAAGAAACTGACAAAAATGGAAAATAAGGAATGAGATATTCTGGATAGAAAGGCACTTGACAGTATTCAATTATGCCTGGCCTAATTGGTGGCATTTAATATTAAAAAGTGAAGACAACAAAAGAGTTGATGCAAACATTAGCAAAATTATATAAAAATCCTTCAGCTTCGAATAAGGTATTTCTTATGAAGCATTTATTTAATATGAAAATGGTAGAAGGTGGACCAGTTACTGATCATTTAAATGAGTTTAACATAGTAACCAATCAATTGAATTCTGTAAATGTAAATTTTAATGAAGAAGTTAGGGTTCTCTTGATATTATGTTATTTTCCTAAAATATGGAATAGCTTGGTAATGGCGGTTAGTAATTCTATTTTTGGTTTGAATACATTGAAATTTGATGATGTTGTTGGTGTGATTTTGAGCAAGGAAATTCATAGGAAAAGCTCAAGTGGAACATCCAAAATAGGTAGTGTTTTGAATAAAAAAAGCAAGGGAAAATCAAAGGAGAGAGGGAAAGGTTCTAGAGGTCATGGGAAGTCATGAGGAAATTTAAAAGACCAAAGGTCTCAATCCAGAGGGAAGAAGGATTGTTGGTACTATGGGAAACTGGGTCATCTAAAGAAAGATTGGTCTTAGAAGAATAAAGATGGAGACAAACAAAAATGAAATAAGGACGAAAATGTGATAAGTAATAAATCTAAAGATGATGCTTTGATTTTATCCCTTGACAATGCTAATGATTCATGGGTGTTAGATTCATAAGTTGCGGAATGGGAATAATTGGCTACTACAAGAGGTAAGGCATGTTCCAAGGCTGACTAGAAATTTAATTTTAGTGGGACAACTAGATGATGAAGGTTGTGTTGTTATTTTTAATGATAAAAATTGGAAGGTTACTAAAGGGGCCTTAGTAGTAGAAAAAGGTGTGAAATTAGACACCTTATATATATGTATGGGTCATTCTTTTAATTCTACTTTAGTTGTTGTAGATGAAAATCAAATAGGGAAATTGCTAGAAAAATAGCTACAACAGTTGTTGTGGGTTCTGTAATAGGTTTAGGAACAATTGTTGTAGGTTTGCAGGCAAAAAATTAGATAGTTTCTACAGGTTTTGAAACAACATTGTGGCATAACAAACTTGGGCACATGAGTGAAAAAGGTATGAAGGTACTTCATTCAAATAAGGTTTTACTAGGTCTAAAATGTGTTAATATGGATTTTGGTGAAAGTTGTGTGTATGGAAAATATAAGAGAGTTAGTTTTATCAAAGATGGGAAGAAAAAGAAAGATGAGAAATTAGTGCTTATATATACAGATGTATGGAGACTAGCTCAGGTAACTTCTCTCGGTGGATCTCGGTACTATGTCACATTTATAGATGATTGAAACTAGGAAGGTTTGTATATATTTCCTTAGGAAAATTTTTGATGTATTTGAAACATTTAAAAATTGGAAAAACTTGATTGAGAATGGAATGGGTAAAAAATTAAAATATATCATATTTGATAAAGGTGGTGAGTATTGTAGTAAATATTTTGAAGATTATTGTTCTTCTAATGGAATTTGTAGGCAAAAAATGGTTCTAAGGACTCCTTAGGAAAAAAGAGTGGTTGAGCACATGAAAAGGAAAATGATGGAGCATGCAAGGAGCATGAGATTACATACTGGGCTGCCCTTAAATTTTTGGGCAAAGGTTATTAATACCACTATATATTTGATTAATAGAGGTCTCTCTAACCATTTGGGGTGTGGTATTCTAGAGGAAGCATGGATGGGTAAGAAGGTGAGTTATTCTTTTCTCAAAACCTTTGATTATGAAGAATTTGAACATGTAGATTATAAAAATAGAACCAAGTTGGATGCAAAATCAAATTTTTTTATTTTCATTGGATATGGCATTGATGAATTTGGTTATAGGCTTTGGGATTTTAAAAATCTAAAAATTGTAAGAAGCAGGGATGTTGTATTCAATGAGAAAGTGTTGTAAAAAGTTCAGTTGTAGCAGCATGAGAAGAAAGAAAAGGATTATATAGTGTTGCATGATACTCTATAAAATGATGTTATGGTGGTTCCTCATGCTCCTCAAAAAAAAAAATACCACACTCCAATGAATGTTATACATTCAACAAGGATAATTAGACCTCCCAAAATATTTTCTCCCTCTTTGTATTCCATTTTATTAATTGATGTTGGTGAACCAAAAGGGTATGATGGAGCTATGTAGGTGGATACAAAGGTTGAATGGGAGCATGTAATGGAAGAAGAAATGGACTCCTTGTTGAAAAATTAGACTTGGGAATTGTGTAAGTTTCCTATAGGTAAAAAGGATTTACCAAATAATTGGGTTTATAGATTGAAAGAGGAATATGGAGGTAAGAAAAGATTTAAAGCTAGGTTAGTTGTAAAGGAATTTTTACAAAAAAAGGCATTGATTTTGATGAAATCTTTTCTCCGGTTGTTAAAATGACTTCTACTTGTATTGTTTTAAGTATTTTGGATAATGAAGATTTGCATTTGGGACAACTAGATGTTAAAACCACCTTTCTCCATGGTGATTTGGAGGAGGAAATATATATGGAACAACCACAAGGATTTGAGGTTAAAGGTACTGAGAAATTGGTGTGTAGGTTGAAAAAGAGTTTATATGGCTTGAAACAAGCACCTTGGAAATGGTATATTAAATGTTATAGTTTTATGGCTGAGAAAGCCTACAATCGATGTAATTTTGACCAATGTGTTTATTTTAAGAGGTTGGAAAATGATAACTACATTATTTCATGTGTATATGTTGATGACATGTTTGTAGCGAGGTCTAACATGGATCACATAAGGGAGGTAAAACAACAGTTAGCAAATTCATTTTCTATGAAGGATTTGGGGCAGCAAAATAAATCCTTGGTATGAGAATTACAAGAGATAGGAAAAATAGAAAATTGTTTCTATCTCAATATGATTATGTTGAAAAGGTGTTGCAAAGATTTCATATGGAGAATGCAAAAGCTGTTAGTACACCTTTGCCTGGTCATTTCAAAATGAATAAGGAGATTTGTCCAAAGAAACAAGAGGAGGAGGAAAACATGTACAAGGTACCATATTCTTCATCTCTAGGCAGTTTAATGTATGCCACGATATGCACAAGACCGGATATTACACATGTCATTATAGGAGTTGTTAGTAGGAATATGAGTAATCCCAAAATGGAGCATTGGAATGTAGTAAAATTGATTCTTAGGTATTTGAGAGGTACATCTAGTAAATATTTATGTTTTTGAGGCTTTAATACTGATTAAAAAGGCTATGTTGACTCAGATTTGGCAGGGGATATTCATACTAGGTGGAGTACCACAGGTTATGTTTTTATAGTTGGTGGAACAAAGGTGAGTTGGATCTCAAGGTTGCAAAAGGTGGTTACTTTGTCCACCGCAAAGATAGAGTATGTAGCTACAAAAAAGGAAAACAAGGAGATGATATGGCTGCAATTTTTCATGGAAGAATTAGGCAAACATTAGGCTGAAAGTTACTTGTTTATGGATAGCCAAAGTGCTATACATCTTGCAAAGAATTATGACTTGCACTTAAAGACCAAACACATACAATTGAGATATCATTTTATTCGGTCCATGTTGGAGGAAAGAAAGATAAAGCTAGAAAGGATACATATAGATGATAATCCAAAAGATATGTTGACAAAAGTAGTGATAAGGGAGAAGTTGAGCTCTTGTTTATCTTTGGTTGGCCTTCAAGGTTGAAAATAAAACCAAAAAAATAGGGTCTAGGGTGCTAATTTACAGTGGGAGTTATAGGGGCAGTGATATTATGACCACTCTCCAAGTGGGAGATGTAATGGTGTGGAGTTTGATCTGTCTCCAAGTGAGAGATTGTTGTATTGTGGAGATTGATTAGACTTGTGCTTAAATTTTCCCCACCTTTGTCGACATGCTTTCCCCCAATTTTTTTTACTAGTTTGTATATAAAAATACAATTAAAATCTACCTAGAATATGTACTGTTATTGTTTCATGAAGTGAAAATGAATGGTCATGAATTGGATAGTTAACAAGGCATGTGGGGATGTGAACAAGTGTGTGAAAAATAAGTTTTGATTGCTGTTGTAAGTTACAGAGTGTGGAAAGAAGTTACAGGTTATAGATTAGTGATTGGGAAAAATGAAGGTCATTGCTTCAAGTGCACGTAACACTGTGCAGATAGAAATGGGGTAGTGAAAACATTAAAATCATTGCTGCAAGTTGCAACAATTGCTGCAAGTATTTATAATTCATTTTGCTAGACATTAAATAATAAAAGACTCTACCATTGGTGGACATAGCCCAAGTTTGGGTGAACCACATTAAATTGGTGTTATTCTTTCACTGCTATTAATTTATGTGTATTTAAATTCCTCTATTTAATTCTATAATCTACATTTAACTGGTATAATTCTTCCTGCAATTCCTAACATATGGTGCATATAAGCCATTGAAACTTGGATTTACTTTGAGGTTTTTGGGTGCTAGTTTTGAGGTGGCTTATTTTTTATTGTGGAAAAAATAACATCCTTTCAAGATTCATGATGAAAAGAAATGGATTCACATAGGAGGTTGGAAATTTTTTTATCATGTGGAATCTTGTTGTTTTAGGGTTTTTTAGAAGAATCTAGAGAGATGAAGGCTTTGGTCTTGGTGGTGCACCTTGATCACATGCTCACAATGATTTTATAGCTAGTTTGGCATAAGATGTGTCAAATGTCTACTTGAGAATTTGGTTGCTCTGGATTTTTCTTCCTATGTATTTTTGGGGCACAAGGTTGCTATTTACTATGGTAGAGCTGAGAGTGAAGAGAAAAAGGAACCAATGATTAAAGTGGAGTCCGTAAATGCAAACATAAGGATAAAACTAAGAGGAAATGTGGAGCATTAAGAAAGGACATGCATTTTTTGAGATTTACACCTTCTTAGAGTCTACTATAATGTTGTGGATGGATACTTGATGCAGAAGCATCCAAGACCATATAAAATATTGCATCAAACAAAAATATTTCCTTTCAATTTAGTTGCTTTTGGTTTCTAGTAGTGTTATTTTTGGTTAGTTTCTCATGAGGACTTTTAGAAGTAATTTGGACAATCTAATGATGTCACATTTGTAGGAGTTTATGGTGAACTCATCAACACTCTAGGATCACTTGCAAGACAAATAAATTCCATAAGAGAGATGGTAGAAATATCATGCTATGATTATGGATGCAAGAATGCTAAAATAACAACCACAATGAATATGGTGATAAAAAATGATGCCTTTCTTATATAGGAAAGGTGGTGAATAGGATTAGAAAAGACCATGACAGGTGTCTTAATCCTATCACATGAGATAACTAACTCATAGCAACCTAGGACACAAGTATTAAATAAATTCCAACTAGATAAGATAAGTGACAACTAATGCTTAACTAGAAAAATTCCTTCCTAGGACCTAAGTGGACTTAACAATGTAAATAATGCATAGATAGGTAAAACACCTATTTACACCAACACCCCCCATTAAGTACAAATTAGGGAGTACTTATGAAAATGAAACAAAGATGGGTCCCAACTACAAGGCCATGTTAGGTACCCATGTACATGTGCAAATGCAATCTCTCACAAATAGATAAAGGAGAAAACCTAGTGAGATAAAATTCCTCCCCAAAAGAGAGATAAGATACAATAAATATCTCCATAAAAAATGAGAGGAAAAAACCCCATTCGAGGAAAAATACCCCCTACAAGAGAGATGAAGAAGAGACCATTCATCCTCCCCTCAATGAGAAGATCCATCGCAAGTCCAATCAATCTCAAAGAATGACAAGAGAGACCATAAAACCCCCCATAATGAGATAACCTATTGCAAAGAAGCACTAAAAGCACACTTGTGGAGTAATGTTGGAATCCTCAATTAGAAAGAAAAAGGAAAGATAATTTTGTTTGCTAGAAACCATATTAGAGTCACTCAAGGACTCAAGTCAGAATCATGATAAAGCAACATCAGACTTGATGCCAAGGAATATTGGAACACTCGTAAACTGGCACAACCCTGAAATCTATGAAATAATCATTGATTGACAAATGATCTGGAACTATAATGAAGTGCAAAGATCAAAATTGTACCCTCCCAACTATCAAAACATCCAAGTAATGTCCACAACACCCATTGGGCCAAGAACTGAAATAAAAATCAACTTGGGATAGAAAAAAAAAAGGTGCATGGATGGAAAATTAGAGCTCCTCAATACCTTTCCAACATTGCAAGAATAATGAAAATAAGAAATCGTGGAAAAAAGTTATGAGCTCTAGAGCCATAAAATAAGATCTAACTTCAACCAGTAATAAATGTTGCAAAACAACAAAATTATGAAAAATAATCTACACCACTGCAAAATTCACAACACCAGATTTCAGATGATATCTTGTTTGAAAATTTTTGCCTCATGGATTGCAAGTTATAGCAAAACAAAAAAGGGCCTATAAAAAGACATTTATAGACTAAACATGCACAAAAATTACAACCCTCGGGGGCTAAAAAATCTGGGTGCTCGATTGCTCATATGACCCTATCAGCAAAAAAATGGATTGCCACCTCACCACCAATAGAGCGACATGCAGGAGGTGACCTGGTAGTGGAGGGGTGGTGGTCCAAAGCCGCACTAGCTAGGGTGAAGCCCCCCACAGGTCATAGGACCATGGGCTCCATGTCCCACAGAACCAGTGACAAGTGGGTATATAGTTGGTGTTGTATTAAAACAAAACTTTATTAATAAAAAAACTTTCTGAAAATAAGTAAATCATATTGTGCTAATTGATTGTGAAGGTACCAATACATTGATAGATCACAGTTGATGTAGAGTTGGTATAATGTTGATGTAGAAGACATAATATACCCCTAAGATGTCAATTTGACCTATAGAAAAAGCTGAGGATTGTACAAGCTGAATGTCCACATATAGATCTATAGGACCTAAAATTTTAAGCCTCTTTCCCTGACTAAAAGTGTCAAAAATTGATAAATTGATAGTCGATCCTTAGGTTCTCAAGTCTCCCGGATGCAATGGCGAGATCGGTTTTCACCCAAATTGCTCTGAAAAAATTAGCTACCCCCTATATTTGACAATTGAAACCCTTACTTCAAACCCATGTAGATTGGACAAAATATAACAAAATTTGATGAAATGAAAGCCATAACTGACTTTCTCTGATGCCCTAGATTCAATGGTGAGGTTCTCAAGATCCCAACTCACACCTAGAAAAAAATTGACGCCTAGATTAGTCTCTCAAACTTAGGAAGAAGTCTGCAGCATTGAAGCTATGATACCATGTAGGAGTTTATGGTGAACTCCTCAACACTTAAGATCATTTGCAATAAAAAATAACTTTCACAAGAGAGATGGAAAAATATCATGCTATGATTAAGGATACAAGAATGCCAAAATAGCAGTCACAGTGGATATGGAAATGCACAAATGATGCATTTCTTATATAGGAAAGGTGGTGAATAGGATTAGAAAAGATCATGACAAGTGTCTGAATCCTATCACATGAAACAACTAACTCATAAAAACCTAGGACAAAAGCATTAAATAAATGCCAACTAGATAAGATAAGTGATAACTAATACTTGACTAGAAAGATCCTTCCTAGGACCTAAGTGGATTTAAAAATGTAAATAGGACCTAGATAGGTAAAGCATTTATTTACACTAACACCATTGTAGTAGAGCCAAATGGGTATTTGCAAGTAAAATTTGATGAAGATTGGAAAATATTTGACTAAGTTATGATGTTGTGGGATTTTGGCTTGCTACTAGTTGTAGATTTCTAAGTTGCTATTGAAATTTCCTTGCAAATGTTTTGTTTGCTTTATAATTTTGCAAGAATATATCATTGAATTGGTAGTTTTCATTAGGTTCTAATGTTTGGATTGGTTCTAGTGTGTTTCCCCACACAAACTGATGTTGATGGTTCCTTCAACACTTGTGGGAAATTCTAAGTCTTCTAGCTTACAAGAAATTTGAGGTCATTTAGATTCATATAGGAAATACTTGTCCATATACCTCTTATAGGAATTCCATATCCTACAGAAGTTTGTAAGTTCCTCATGGTCATCTAAACCTTGTAGGTAAAATCAAGTGCACTGAACATTGACAAGTTAACAAATCAGTTCAGATGAATAGTTCCACTGATGATGTTAGCATGACACCAGCTAACCTCAACAATATGATGATGTCACCTTGTATGGGTTGTGGGAATTTATCAACCAACTGAACCTAAAGCAATATTTCATGTTTGAATTAATTTTTTGTGTATTTTACACTTGTTGCACCAAAAGATTGACTCGTTAATGTTCGATACAACTGCTAGATTTATACAAGATCCACAAGAGGTGATTAAGCCATGTCACAAACCCAAGCACTGCACTACACAAGGAAGACCAAGGGACACACCATCTTGCAATAATCCCCTCCCCCTAGCACAAGCAAGGGGGTCAAACCTGTGACCTCAACTTTGATACCAATTGTTACATTGGTGGTTGTCATTGCACCAAAATATCGACCTGTTAATGCCCAATACAATCACTAGATTTATACAAGATCCACAAGAGGTAGTTAAGCCATTTCATGAACCCAAGCATTATGCTGCACAAGGAAGACCAAGGGACACACCATCTTGCAACACACCATACTTTGTGGATTTCTAGTTTGCTACTACACTTTGTGGACTACCCACTAGTTACTCCACTTTGATGTTTTTATAATGAATTAGTGGTTGTAACAACCAATATCAAATCTAATTCAACTTCACAACCATTAATATATAAAATGAGGATATTTGCACTCATTTGGGAATTTTTGGCAAGTTGTAGAGAGGGTGATTACAATATAAATCAATTTTATTGTATTCCTATATTAGGAATTTGTTGCTAGACAATAAAATTAGGGTTTATATGTTTTGTAAATAGTTTTATATTTTTGAATAATGTATTTGGATATGTAATTGAAAAATTCAATAGAATTTCCCAATATCAATTGCATCAAGTGGTATCAAAGCAATATTTTGAGAGAAAGGGATTTTTGTGTTCATGTCAAGAGAAGAAACCTTAGAGGAATTTTTTGTGAGTAAAGGAAAGAGAAGGCTTGAAACTACAAAGGGTTTCTAGAGACATGGAGTATAGAAGATAAGGCCAAAGAGGACAAACATCATAGGCTAGTGATATGGACACTGTTGAAATGTTAAGAGGAATTACAAGCTTGGAAGCAATAGAGGAAACACAAAGAAGATGGATACACATCAAATGTGTTATTGAAGATGAAGAATAAGTGGTAGAAGGAGATGAAGCACATGAAACATATGAGGGAGAAGTAGACCAAAGGGAAGCCATATTTTTAAGGGAAATGTCCAAAATGAGTAGCAAACCAAGAACAGACCCTCCCAACTATAATGGTAGCCTAAAACTTGAATAACTTATAGAATAGATGGGTAAACACACAAATATTTGGGAACAAAAAGGGGTCTTGAGTGGCCACTTTTTATTTAAAATTAGGAAAAAATGACCTTGGATGAGAAATTGAAGATAGTTACACTCAAAATTTGAAGATACAATGAAAAAAAGAGTCATAGTACTTTGAATCTACTTTCTAAACTACTATTTTTTTTTAAATGGTAGAGATTAAGGGGTCAAAAATTGGCACCACACAAAGTGGTCCTATTTTTTTTTCAAAAATAACATAACATAGTGTTTGGTGTGGCCCCCCTTAAATGTTAGTTTTTTTTATTATTTCAAAAATTTCTTTAGTGAGAAATTATCTAACACAATTTAGTTCATCTCCAATATTTTTGTTAAATTTTTATTGAATATATGAATTTTTACCAAATTTCAAAATGGACACATCCTAAAAAACAAAAAAGAGCATTGGCCCCCCTAATTTTTTTGAAAATTGGTCGAAAATCATTTTTTTGAATATGTGTAGAATGAAGTCTAGTTTCTAAAAATGTAATTTATTTTAATTTTCAATCAACGGTAAAAAAATAAAGTGAAAAATGGATACACTAACAAAATAAATTAAAGATGAAAACCTTAACATACTCAAAACGTGAAAAAAATATATGGTTAGATAGTTGAGAGAGCTTAACATTATTGTGGTATTTTTTGACTTGAAATTGATACATATGCAAACCTGATGGGGAGCACACTCAAGATTATATTTTTTTTTTACTATTTGCAAAAACACATCTTTGGATGTTGAAAAGTCACTCGAAACCTTTATATTGGAAGCCCAAGGCAAATCCAAGCCAAAGGTTTGGAAATTTCTAAAGCACGTAATAACGTGAGCACAATATAACACACTCACATTATTGTTTGCTTTGGAAATTTCTCTTTCTCTTTCTCTTCTGGTGAAATTATGTACATAAAATGAACATTTAAGTATAAGTGAAATTTATATATGAACATTTAATTTCTTATACTTTAAGTTATATTTCATGTATGTAGTTTCAGGATGTTTGAGAATTGTTTCGGATCTCTAGGGGTTATAATACAAATTCTAGGTTTTGAAAGATCTTATAATTTTTTAGATAGTCAAATTTCATAATTAGTAGGCTCCAATCATGATTCTCTCTCTATCTAACTCTATCTATATCCCTTTCACTCTAGACCTCTCTCTCTCTCTCTCTCCCTATCGCCATCCCTTTCTCTACCTCTTTGTCCTCTCTCTCTCTCGCTCTCTCCTTCACTATCTAATTATATCTCACCTCTCACTCTCTTCCCCCTACCTCTCGCTCCCTCCCTCCTTCCTTCTCTATCTCTCCTCTCCCTCTCTCTCTACCTACCACTCCCTACTGGAACCTCTCTCTCTCTCTCTCTCCCTCCCTATTGGTAATTGAGGGAGGGAGAGAGGGAAGGAGAAAGGGAGGGAGAGAGAGAGGAGTGGCCACTTTTTGGTTCCTCATTAAAATTATTTTGATTATGAAGGAATTGAAGATGAAAAGAAAGTTAAATATTCTTGCACAAATTTTAAAGGACATACATCCCTATGGTGGGAACACTTGTAGATAAAGATATAAATAATAGACAAATATCAGATTGTCATGGGACATAATTGTGATCAAGTTGAAGGCTAAATTCCTACTAGTAGACTATAAGCTAATTTTGTTTATAAAGTTACATAGCTTGAAGAAAAAAGAATCCATTGTAAAGGAATACAAAAAAGAGTTTTATTGATTGAGAATTAGGGTAGAACATGTTGATGATGATATTGAAAAGGTTTCAAGGTATGCGAATGGTCTACAATTATCAATTCAAGATGAGATAAGTATGATCAAATTGAAAACTATAGAAGTGTTACATTGGTGGTTGTCATTGCACCAAAATATCAACCTATTAATGCTCGATACAACTATTAGATTTATACAAGATCCATAGGAGGTGGTTAAGCCATGTCATGAACCCAAGTGTTGTGTTTCACAAATGAGACCAAGGGACACACCATCTTGCAAAAACCCCCTAGCACTAGAGAGGGGTTCAAACTTGTGACCTCAACTTTGATACCAATTGTTACATTGGTAGTTGTTGTTGTACCAAAAGATCAACCTGTTAATGCCCAATACAACCACCAAATTTATACAAGATTCATAGGAGGTAATTAAGCTATGTCATGAACCCAAGATCTATGCCGCACAATGGATAAAAATGGACACACCATATTGCAACAAGAAGAAGCCTAATAGTATTCCTTGAAGGATAAGGATAAGTTATATAGGAAACAACAAATAAATTCTAGAGGTGGAAGGTTCCCATGTGGAAGAAGACAATCTAGTGGTTGAAGAGGTTACGAGGGAAAAAAATAAGTTATCACCTCCTAAAAAAGTTTCTACACTCCCTAGGTTAGAGGAAGAATAGGTTATCCTAGAGGTAGAGGGGATTATTCAAGAGGAAGAGGAAATTTTGGTCAAGGAAGAGGAAAATGGTCAAGTGGTACATGTTACTAATGTGATGAAGTTGGACATAGGGAATTTGAATGTCCTAAGATAAAATTTAACAATAGTAAAGGAAATAAGGCCAAAATTCATGTGTCCTAGGTAGAATATGAAAGTTTAGCTTCACCCAAATATGGAGAAGATCCTAAAGATGGAGATTCATTGATGTTGAGGAGATTTTTTTTGAAACTTGACAAGGAGAAGGAAGAACCATCACATAGGAGAAATTTGTTCAAGACTAGATGTAAGTCTTGAGGGAAATATTGTAGAGTTATCATTAATGGTGGTAGCATTGACAATTTGGTGTCAAAATAAATAGTAGATAATATTCAATTGAAGAGGAAGAGACATCCCAATCCCTACAATGTTTCTTAGCTACAAAAGGGATACAGGTTATTGGTAAGTGAACAAGGCCTAGTGAATTTTCATATAGGAAGTTAAAAGGATGAAATAATGTGTGATATAATTCTAATGTATGCATGCCATAATTTTTAGGAAGATCTTGATAATATTATAGGAAATCCATTCATGATGATAAGGATAATTGTTATAGGATAAATTAAAATGGGAAGGAGTATACCTTAAATCCCATGAAGGATAAGGATGAGGAGGAAGAAAATAGTCCTATAGTTTTATTAGTGATTGAGAAATACTTTTTGAAAGAATTGAATAAGGAGATGGCATGTTATGCTTTCATTCATAATATTGTAGAGGATAGGAAAAAATAGGAGGAAATAACCATGGAGGTACAAGAGATTTTGGATGAATTTTATGATATTTTAATGAAAGAAATACCTGATAGATTATCACCAATGAGGAGCATAAGTCATTGTATGGATTTCATACAAGGGGCTAGTTTTCTAAACAAGACAGCTTACATAATGAATCCAATGGAGAATGAGTAGATAAACCAACAAGTGTAAGAGTTGTCGGATAAAGGCCTAAAAAGAAAAAGTTTGAGTCCATTTACTATACTTACAATACTCACACCAAAGAAGGATGATGAGTGGTGGATGTGCACAAATTTAAGATCCATAAACAAGATAACTATCAAGTACAAGTTTTCTTTTCCCTAGATGGGTGCCATGAAAAATTATTTGAGTGGATCCAAGTACTTCACAAAGATATACTTGAAGAGTGGATACCATTAGATAAAGATCAAAGAAGGATATGAATAGAATATTGTATTCAAAACTAAGGATGGTTTATATGAGTGGCTGGTAATACCATTTGGGTTAAAAAATTCCCCAATTACTTTCATGCAACTAGTGAATGAAGTACTTTAATTTTTCTGAGTAAATTTATGATTGTATATTTAGATGATATTTTGATTTTTAGTAAAACTAAAGAAGAGCATATAACACATATTAGGGAAACTTCTCAAATATTGACGGAAGTGAAGTTACTTGTGAATTTGAAGAAATTTAGTTTCATGAAGAAAGAACTCATATAAATAGGGCTTGTGGTGATTGAAAAGGGGTTGAAAATGGACATAGAGAAGGTTAAGGCAATAGTAGGCTGGCCTTCACCTAAAATTATGTTTGAAGCCAAAAAAATTTATGGCTTGTTGAGATTCTATAGAAAGTTCATTAGAAATTTCAATGGAATATGTGAACCTATCATAGAGACCATGAAAGATGGTAGAAAATAATTTACGTGGATTGTTAAAGTAGAGTAGAGTTTTTAGTTGTTGAAGAACAAGGTAATAAAATAGCTACTGTGTTGGTGTTACTAATTTTTAGTAAAATATTTCAAGTTGACTATGATTCCAATGGTAGTATGATTGGGGAAGTTTTAACTCAAGAAGGAAGACCCATTACCTACTTCAAAGAGAAGTTAAATGAAGCAAAGAAAAAGTATGAAATATATGACCAATAATTCTATATTATAGTGCAGGCCTTGAAGAAAGGGAGACACTATTTGTTGACTAAATAATTTGTATTATACATAAAACACCATGCCTTGCAATTCGTCAACGACCAAGGTAAGCTAAGACAAAGACATATGAAATGGGTGAGGTTCTTACATAGTATTGCTTTTGTTGTGAAAAATAGGAGTGGTAGTTCCAATAGGGTAGAAGATGCACTTAGCATAAGATGCTTTTTGATGGAGATAAGCGTCAATGTTGTTGGATAAAATTTGATACAATGAGGGAGTTGTATGAATAGATGGTCCAAATTTTAGGGAAGCATGGATAGATAGAAAGGGTCCACTATAAAAGGAAATGACTACATGGTTGGAGTATTTCTTTCATGATGGTTTATTATTCAAGGAAAATAAGTTATGCATACCTAGGGGTTCAATGAGGGAGAACCTAATAAGAGAGAAGCATAGTGGAGGTCTACGTAGATATTTTGGTGTGGACTAAATAATAAAACTATTGAATGGAGGATACTATTGGCATATACTTAGTACAAATGTGAAGAATATAGTATAAGGATGTAGGATTTACCATCATGAAAAATGAGTAAGGAAAAATATGGGTCTTTATCAACCATTGCATATACCTGAAAGATTGTGGGAGCACATCAACATGGACTTTGTTTTGGGATTTCCTCAGACACATAGAGGTAATGACTCAATTCTTTTTATGTAGTTGATAATTTTTCTAAGATGGTGCATTTCATACCATGTCAAAAGAGTAATGGTGCTTCCCTTATAGAAAATTTATTTTTCAAAGAAGTAGTTAGGTTGCATGAATTTACTAAGAGTATTGTCTTAGACAGGGACACTAAATATTTGGGCCATTTTTGGAATACAATATGGAAGAAGATGGGTATTGAATTAGGGTTTAGTTCAACCTATCATCCCCAGATTGATGGGTAGACTGAAGTTGTGAATAGGAGTCTTGGAAAATTATTGATATGTTTGGTTGGAGACAAACCAAACCATTGAGACTTGATATTGATAAAATATAAATTTTAAATACAACAATTTAGTCAATATGAATGTTAAAAAAAGTTCATTTTTCTATTGTTTATGGATATATCCCAAAGGGTGTTGATGATTTAAGGGATAATGCATGTTAGTGTAAATAGAGTCTTTACATATCTAGTTAGGATATCGCCCTATATATGCAAGGTTGATCATTATATTTATACACTAATCATATTATATGATAGATATCCTATTGTGTTCATCATTTCAATTGTGGAAGGATATCAATTTGTTCTCTTTGGTCTTGAAATTATGTAATAATGTATAATTAATTAGGAAGAGTGTTGTGGCAAAGGATTTTTATGAATATATTTATAAATTGCATAAGGGAGTGAAGGATAATTTGGATAAGAGTTCCACCAAATATAAGAATCAAGTTGATATGCATATGAGAGAATAATATTTCTAGGTACGTGATATGGTTATAAAACACTTGAGGAAGGAGAGGTTCCCATTTTTAGGATAAGGTGACATTGTCCTTGTAATCCTATGTCTCCATGTTCCTTGGAATGTGTTTTAGGGGACATGAGAGAAAATTACTAAATTTTGGCATGTTCTAATTATATTTTAAAGAGATGATTTAATTTTGGTGGAGGCTACACATCAAATATGAATAAGGAATATTTCTTAGGTTTCCATAATGGAATATGAAAGTTCTTAGATTGGGTTCCCAAGATTGGAAAAGAAAAGGTGTTCGTCAGTGTTTCATCAGTAAGAAAAAAGGTTATTAGAGCATTTTGAAAGAAAAGAGATGGATAGGCTATGGGCTAGGTGCCCATATTAGAGTCTTGAATTTCTAATTGATATTTTATTATGTATTTTGGCTATCCATGAAGAGGGGAATGGGTTTTATAGGTGGTTTTGTGCCTCTTGTTTTGGTTAACCATTCTTGGTTTTACCTCCCATAATTTCTATAAATTGGAGCATTGGGATGGTAGTTTCATGTTGAGTTCTTGCAGGTAACAAGGTGCTATTGGGTTGATTAGAGATCACTAGTGAAGTGTATTATTGTGTACTCTCATTCAAAGATTAATAATATACTTCCCCTCTTTTCTCGTGTGGATTTTTTTTTCTCGAAAGGGTTTCTCTATGCAAATCTAGTGTCACATTTTGTTTTCTATTTTTTATATTATGGTGTATGTTGCAATCAAATGTTTAAATCTGATTTGGTAATCTAATTTTAATATTTTAATTCACTTGCATAAGTTCATATTGTAGCTTTCCTTCACTTTTTTTCAACACCCATATGGAACATACACAAAATTTAAGTGGAAGAAGATATGCCCATGTAGGTTCTTGAAGAAGTTTTCATCCAATGCTTATGAATTAGAACTTCCAACAAGGATAAACATATCTCCCATCTTCAATATTGTTGATTTTTACAAGTATCATGAAGTGGAGACAAGTACACAAGATGATACAAACAAAAGCTTACATGATGAATGAGAATGGATACTTCAAGTTTCTAAAAAGAATTTTGAAGACATAAACAAGGTGATTGGTTCCCGACTTCCAAAGAAAACTAGAAGGAAAGAGTGTATGGAATATCTAGCTCTTTGGAAGAAAAAAAATGAAGATGAAGCTTCTTGGATGAGTAGTATAAATTTGGTTAAGTATAGAATTCCAATTTTTAA
>VDFB02067880.1:0-17722 GCA_007258455.2 Sequoia sempervirens | reverse complement strand
GATAGGCTATTGATATAAGGTTGATTGACATGTTTGAAAATGATCAAGATTTTGTTTTAAAGGTCTGTTGTTTCGATTTTGATTTTGCGATTGAAGCTTACTTTTGCTGATTGTTGTGATTATTTTTGTTTGTGTTACCAAAGGATGAATGTGATGATCAGTTTATTATGATTGATTATTGTGGGTGCAAGGGAGATGAGACAGATGGATTTTTTCAAATATTTGGATGTTTTTGATGTTTTGAAATGTTTTGAGGCTGTTTTTGGTGTTTTTTGAGATTTTACAAATGTTTTGATTTTTGATATTTCAAATGTTTTTGGATTTTGATGTGATTTCAGATGTTTTTGGATTTTGTTTTTTTTGAATGTTTTTAGATTTTTATGTTTTTTTGAATGTTTTTATATTTTGATGTCTCAGGGGTTGATCAAAGATTTAGCCTTGCCTACGTTTAAGCTCAGAGACGACGTAGTTTAGATTCCAATGTTTTTGATACTTTTTGAGTTTTTGAGTGTTTTTTTTGGATTTTGATATGTTTTGGATGTTTTTGGATTTTGATGTTTTGGATGTTTTTGGATTTTTTTATTTTCTGATGTTTTTAGATTTTTCGCATGATTTTGACAATTTGGAAAAGGATGTGATATCAGTGCTCTGTTTGGGATTTTGTTGAAGACCAAGCTAAGGTTGACTGATCGAATCGATGGATTGATGATGATGACATTGTTGAGGATGCACAACAATGCAAGGATTTGATTGATCAAGATTGATGATGATAACATTGTTGAGGATGCACAACAATGCAAGGATAGTGTTAAGCAACACAATGATTGGGAATGATATCCCGAGAAGATGATGGGTTGATTGGATTCGATGGATCAGGATTATTGAAGCTTGGTTTGGAACAAAAGATGTTTGGATGATTTGATGTGATGTTTGATGTGCAACTTAGATGCAACTGATAGTGATTACTTGGATTGATGTTCGATGAAAGATGAAGCTCGATAAGGAACGTCTTCTCGTCAAAATATGCCATGGGCTAGTGATTTGGATTTTGGATCACAAATGCTTTGACCAATTTGATTTCACGTTTGCCAATGTTCGGATCGCCACATAAGTTGGAGGATATAGATCAAGATTTATTCCAAAATCAAGAAGTAAATATCTACCCCTAGTGTCTAGCAATGTATGGAATGTCATGGATGGATTCTTAGATAAGTGAATGAATGGATGGATATGGATTATCTTGCGATAAGATAAGGTGTTCGGATAACGAATGCTCATTTGGATAATGCTTCAGGGCTCAGATAATGTTGGATAGGATAGGATCAATGAATAACCCATGCCAAGATATTTACCATAAGTAATCATAAAGTGTGCCCCAAAAATTTCATCAAGATCAAGATAACTTGGACGATGGATGCAGACGGATAAAGATGGATTGGATCAATGGTTTATGGATGAATGGATTTATTATGGCCAAGACAGATGGAATGTTGGCTTTATTATGGAAGGTATGAGATGCTTCCATCTGAATTGGCACACGTAGATGCTTGATTCCACACATGATGCCTGCTTTTCCAGGTTTTCATCATGGTCTTTCCCAAAGCGTCGCACATGTGGTTTTCACTAGAGAACGATTTTTTTTTCTTTACTATTTTCAATACTTTTTCTAATTTTTTTGGATTTTCATATTTTTGTTTTTTTTGTATTTTTCTGAAAGACTTTAAACTCATGTTGAGTCATAAGGTGTTGTTGATGTAGATGCCTCTGTGTTATAATGTGCCATCGATATCCCGCTTGAAGGAGCTGCTTTGCTAAGATACGTGCACTTGAATGCAACTTTTGAGATTCTTGATCTGCTTTGTCGATACCGGAGTTAACTCTATCTCTATGCGTACATCACGATAGAGCTCTTTGAAATCCTTATGATGAAGGGTTGTTGCTACATGGTCAATGAGAATTGGATATCATGTGTGGAGGCATGAAGGGCATTTAGGATAAGAGATGATTGGTCGACAGCTTAAACCTTTCGACTTCCAAACTTGGGAAGATGAGCAAGATGGTGATATGAAAGTGTGTACAATTGCACCAACTGCCGATATACTTTGAACGCTACTGAAAAGCCTCGCTTTTTGTGACATCCTGATGGATACTTTTCCTTTATTTTCCCCATAGTTTCTTTGACTGATGGAGTTTGATAGGGATGATCTTTCTTTGTATGTTTTGGTATCCATGCGTATTTGATTTTTCCATTATGATTCTCAACTTCTTTTGATTTGATGGTGTTCTTTATACCTTGATTTAACACTTCCCTTTGGTGTTGGCCCCAATTTGTGGATGGGGTGATGGGTGGATGAAGATTCGTGACATGGCTGGTTGTAGTATTGACACTAGTTTCATCATAAGGACTCTTCATGCTCCCTATGTTGACATTTTCTTGAGACAAAGTTGCCCCAAGTATGGTGGTATTAGTACCTTCGTTCTTTGATTCTTCTTATTCTGAGATGTCTTGTTTGATAAGCGTTCTCTGATAAATGACCACCATAGGTTACGTTTCAATTTGTTGCTCCGCTAACTCTGAATTATACTATTATGTCTGACTTGCTTCCTTGAGTAGATAATGTTGTATATCTTTATTCATGATGTCCTCAGTATGGACTTTGGATATATCTGATCCTGATGTTGATAACTTAGTTTGACTATAGGAGTTAATAATCTACTCTTTTTGTGTAACAAAATTTTGTTCTAGATGAAGATCATCTATGTGTTCATCCATAGAAAGCATCTCATGGGTAGATGGAGGATTATGTGCTACATGGATGTGATCATCTTGCATAGATAGGAGAGTTTCCATTAGACTGTTGTACTATCTTGAAGATACAAATTCTTGATCTTGAATGATTTCGGAGTTGTTTTCGACATGCTTTGGATCAAGCTCTTGACATGGGTCAATTTCAAAGGATGGATTGCTTACAAAGAGTTCTTGGATGTCATTATTAGGCATGGGGAATGGTTCAATATCCTCTTGATCTTTGAGTGGACTTGGATCAGGTGTCGAGTTGAATATTCCTTGAATATCGATAATCATGAGGTTGAAGGATGTCAATATGTCTTGGAAAGGACCATTGCTAGACTTTGGCGAAAGACATTGATCATACTTTGGCATAAATTATTGAGATATGTCCTCTAACTCATAAGGTGATGTAGAGACACTTTCAATATGATCATTGGTCGATGGATCGTTGGATGAGATGAAAACATCTTTATTGACAGATAGATTTTGATAATTGTTTTCAACAATGGTGGTGGAGGGATTTCCAATGTCTTCAACCATAGGGTCGAGTGATGTTGGAATTTCTTTGATTGGATCATTGTTGGTTGGTGGACTTTGATCATGATTGAAAAGTAACTCTTGACAATAGATTGAAGGTGCTCAGTGATGGATTGATCTTGATCCTTGTTCTCAACAGTTGTGGTGGAGAGATTTCCAATGCTATCATTGTCCCCAATAGCAATTATCTTTGGTTCAATCAGGTCTTGGATGAGTTTTTTGAGTCGAACACAATCTGATGTTTTGTGTCCCTTTATTCTATGATAATCACAAAGGTGCTTCTCATTATACCCTAGTGGTTTTATGGCTGGTTCTTGATAGTTCATATAAGCGGGGATTTTGATGAGATCTTCTTGTACCAATTGTTGTAGGACTAATTCGATTGGTCTCCCAAGTGGTGTGTATTTTCACTTGTTTCCTTGTGAGATTTGCACTTTAAATTGACCTTGTGGTGATTGATCTTTGAGATGTGGTGATTGGGTTTGTTGTTGATGTTGTTGATCTTGATATCTAACTTCTTACCATTGGAGATGTTTTTCTTGATGTACTTGTGGATATAACTGAACGCTTTGATGACATGGTTCAACCAAGGGAGGAATGTATTGATTTTGGAGAGAAGACATCTCTTGGCTCAATAATTCAATTAGTTTGGCATGTGAAGCAAGTTGTTCTAGCAAAATTTGATCTTGATTTTGACTCGCTTGATTTGGATTTTGTTCAAGCAGATTTAGGATGTACACTTGTGGTGTTTGAATGGGATCATGGAAAAATCAATTTTGGACATTGTTCTGACTTGGGATGATGTTCAGATTTGGCATTATGGGTTGAAGTTGAACTTTGTTGGGAACCATATTGCCTTGATTTAGGTATCTTTGATTTTGCATAGTGTTATCTTGACTTGGAGTCATTCACATCTTGTTTGGATTTTCAACAATATTCATATGATTTGCAAACATATTTATCCCAAAGTTTGCCAGATTCATGTTTGGAAAACTTGTGTTTGGTACATTCACATTTGGCATGTTGGGATTTGATGAGATGACATTATTTGTTTGAAGGCTCATGCATTGATTGTTCAGTTGACAAACTTGTAGGTTTGGATTTAGATCTACCATCAGGAAATATGTTCCAAGATTTAGATTGGGTAGACTCATGCTTGTTGTGCCATTGACATTTGTCGAAGGTAATGATCCCATGTATGGATTTTGATAATCGATAGGCATTGTAAGGCTTTCAAAGTTCAATTGATTTGGATTACTCATGATGTACGGATCAAGTTTGTATTCCATGTTCCTCTTGTGTTTTGACCTTGTTGCAAAAGTGACCTCCAAGGTTCTTAGGACCAATGACGAGATGAAGGATGAAAGGGGTGAATGATATGAGTGTTGAATTTTTAGGGACTTTGGATCAATGCTAGACTTAGGTTTGATTTTGATTGGTTTGATTTGGGTAATGAACTTGCAAACCCTAAGATGGAAGATGTTATCTTAGGATGAACTTGTTTAAAGGATTGTTAATTCAATTAAATGTATGAGAAAGGATACATTTCCATACCTAACTTCACAACAAAGGTGATTTTAATTTTGATTTAAGGATGTGCCAAGTCTTCAGATAATGATCAGTTGAAAGCTATAAGGGGTGGTTGGTGAGTTCGTTTTTGATAGATGTTTGGAATTTGGATGAAATGTTTGATTTTGTCCTAAGAGACTTAGAGAAACTTTGTTTACTGTTAGGTATTGAAGAACACTTTTTTTTCTAAGAGAGAGATTCAAAATCAAAGACCAATGTTTGCATGAAAATCATATGACCAAAGATATCAAGCACATGTGTGGGGTCAATTTGTTATCTTTTCTTGAGTGATTATTTTACCACAAACACACTCTTGATTAGGTTTCAGCTAGTATCATGTCCTAATTTCGCTGTCTACAGTATGTTAATAAAAATCGAGAGGAAGTAAGGCAAGGTTGCTAAAGTTGACTTTAGTAGAAGCAAATTGAGATAAAATCAAAATTTTTAGATGCCTCTAAGGACACGAATCCCAAGGGCTAGCAATAACATGTGAATTTTCTCAAGGATATTTTCCTCTGCTAAAGGGTTTGCAATTTTGATGATTCGTTGAATGTTGGTTTTCAAATGTTTTAGATAAAAGCACTATGTTTTCAAACCACAAGCAATATGACGTCCTAGCTCAATTGGTACATTTTTCTTGGTGGGCTTGCATCATGCCCTTCATAGTAGAAGAGATGACTTTACATGCAACCAAGGACAAAATATAAAGGTATGTTAAGAATGAAGTCTTAACCTCTATATTTCAACCAAGATCGGACATGGCAAGTAAATTCTTAGAATCTAAGTTCCAATGTACCACTTTGATAAAATCATTGGATGAATTTGGTTAGCTGACTAGAAGCAAAGGTTCTTAATGAAACAATATCAGGGACATGGCACCTTGCGAGCATCCAGCAAGCCACTAAAGGCTTTAATCAATCCTACTAGGGGCTCTTATATGTTTTACGGTAGTACCCCATTTTGAAAGACACTCTACGACTAAGGCCTACATACCATGAGGACTTGACAGTTTAGTCTTATCCGTTTGTATATCGGCCCGAATGAAAAACTAGTTGGAGTCATCTTCGAGTTCTCCTTTTGGATGTGTCTCTTGGGTAGGCCCCTCTAAAGGTAAACAATAGTGAGCAAAAGCGGTTAAGTAGTTCGATCAACCTTCATTTAGAAACAAAAGGGAGAACACATGCAATAAGCTCACTCACACTTGCACAATGTTTTGTTCAATTTTTAAGCCCAAATTGAAGTGTGGAGGAAATATTTTATGCAACTTAATGTCATCAAAAAGGCTTTTGATTCTCAAGATCATCATGAGCCTTGAGAGAAGTGCATGCATGCTTTTAAGATGATAATACCTTGCAAAAATTACAAAAACATGAAAGCACTTATTCATTTTAACTTCAAAGTATTGTTGAGTTCGTTTTAAGCACCAAAAGGAAATATGATAGTTTTCTTTGTTCAATTTTAACCAAATCGAAAAGCTAGTAAGTTTTTATGTTAAGTTTTAGCCCAACTTTGAAAAAAATCAAGACAATGATTGATTTTAAATTCAAATTGAAAGCAAGTTGTCCTAAGACAGAAAATGAGATCAGGAAATGAATGTCTCAAGTTATTCCAATAAGCATTAAAAAATGCTTTTTCCCAAGTTCAAGTCCCCACTTTCCAATTCAAATTTGCTTGTGATTTATCCACTCCATGCAAAGTACCTATGAAAATAACAAAAGAAAACAATGGTTAAAATGCTATAAATCAAATTTTAAGAAATCCCAAGAAACCATATGAATAAACATGACAACACATCAGTTCATTTTAAGCATGAAAAATAAAATATTAATCCACAAGCTTATATCAACCATGTATATTGCATTAACTATGTTTTTGTGGATTTAGTAATCACCCAACCACTACCTCCAATTTTTAATCAATAAAAGATAACAAAGAAATCAGAAAAGATCGAGTCAGACTAAAAGATAATAAAGAAATCAGAAAAGATCAAGTCAGACTTATGGATGCTATGGATTTCAAATGATATGGAACAACAATACGGATAAGATAAGCAAAGGTATTGATGGGAGAAACAGCCATATTAAATGCTTTCAAACGATTTCACTTCCCCAAGTTGACGTGCAACTAGTGAGAGAAGAATTACTACTTTATCTGATGTCCAATTGATTCATTGAATTCTCCAGAGACAAGGAATAGATCTGCACAAGATATGACAGGGATAGATCTGCACAAGATGTAAATCATTTAAGCATTTATTAAATGTTCAAATGAAATATAGTTATGGCGCAACTAAGAGTTAAAGGGACAAATCTGCACAAGATATGATTATGAGAAAGTTTCAAGATCTTTTGCATTTATTGACCTTTCACTTCTCCACTCTGGCGCGCAGCTGCAACTAACAGTAAAAGGCAGCCACCAACATTTTTCAACGTGGGCCTAAAAAATTTTCTCCTATCCCCGACCATTCTTCGGTCGACATAAATCTAGCTGAGGCTGTATGCTTTCTTTATCATGGAATACTTGTGATTAAAAGTGTTTGTTCATGCATTAAAGGACTCCAACACATAGTTCTCCTTGACTCTTATTTTACATCATATAAGCATTGAGTGCTACTACCTTCCATTCACAAGGTGTTCTTGAATTCAAAAGATTCAAACACGGAAAGTCGTTGAACAAGTTCATCAGCATTCAAACATACATACTCCTAGTTATATCGCCATCACAATTTGAAATAAAGCTATCCTTCAAGATAATAGTTTAGCCATTTAAAGAGTTACTTGTCAGAACATAAACAAGGCATGTGAGCTATTTTCAAATGAACTGCACGCTGACCTAAGTTGGAACTACCCTGGCAGTCATGTACGCAATAAATAAAGGGTCATATAATCAAAATCTACCTATCCAATCAAGCAGCTAAGAGCACACATCTTGATAGAAGCCTCCTAAACCTTTGTGCAACACCCTCACTATGAAGTTTATGAAAGGAGACAAACATCCATCTAAACATAAAGTATCTATATTTTTTTGTCAGATTATAATAGCTGGAAATACGTAGGTCACAGACATATATGCAAGATGGGGAAGCAAAGATAAGACACGTGAACTCTTTGACAGAATGCTTCAAAGAGATGCCACACATAAGGAACTCTTAAGCAAAGACTAGGTAGAAAAGTAGCAGGTGGAAAGACAGAATGCACTAGAAAACCTTAGACAAGGGGCGTGGACCATTAGACAACACGTGAATCTTTAAGAATTATTGAAGCTTTTGACAGGACATTGAGTGGACAACGGGATGGGTTGCAGCCTGGCGCATGGAAACAATAACTCTGCACAAGGGCATGGTTGGAAACAATAACTTCTATAACACTTTTCCAAGCTCTTGAAATCATTTCAAATGAGTCACCCAATGCTTCCCTATGAATAATTACTATGATTATATTTGGCATGGAAGCGGTTAGATAATTGATGAGTCATTCTATCAGATTTGGGATTTGCACAGCGTTGATATTGATCTATTATGTTTTGTTTGGACTCCATGCCTCTTTTGATGCATAGCACGATAGAGTGGATTTTTATCAAACACAATAATCAGCAAGCGGTTAGTGAGATTGGAAGTTAGTGCAATATAGAAAATCTTCCTACGGTGCGCTGATAGTTATAGGACAGTTTATTTCCAACATTGTCTACCCAGAAACATTCTACCAGTCAAACTAATGAATCTAATGATATTCTTGCAATACAAGTCTGATCTTATGTTTGAAATCATGCTGTACATATTAGAAAAACAAAGGAAGGCTGATTACATGCTCATCACTGTGTTTGAGGAGCTTGAAGGTCCAAAAGCCGTAGTGGGCCTTTCCAATGGGTGTCCTGCTCTTACTGTCAACCTAGTCTTCTTCCTCGAGTTTCTTCAAGAAACTTCTGTTAACATTTCTACAAGCCTTTGAGAGGATGATCTTGACTGTCTCAAGTGGCTTGACACACAAAAGCTTTCTCTTGTTCTGTACATTTCATTTGGAAGATCTGTAGTGATTGTTGGATCTGTTGTGCAGAAAAGTAACAAAAAAACAAAGCATATAAAATAGAGCTTAAACAAAAAATAGAGGACACTGTTATTGTTGTTGTAGAAAGAAAATATTGGTATTAATATGAATGCATATTACACAAACAAATCAGATACAGAGCTCTGCAGAGTTTTCCTGTATTTGTTCTAATCATTATATCAAATTCTTATCTGCATTTTGGTTAAAAAAACTAACATAATAGCCTTTAACCGAGCATGAATTAAGGCAAATAGATAACCTTCCAAATTGAAAGCAGTGCCATATGTTAGGTAAATATAAAAAGAAGACATTGCTTAAATAAGACTTAGATGAACTCAAAGTAGTGTTACTAATAGCATTTCTATTTCATGAAATAGAAATCAAGACGATGTAACAGAAAATAGAAATGAAATGCATTAGTTGCTGCCCTCCTTCTAGCACCAAATGTAGATGGTGAAATCTGTATTTTGCTAAAAACAAACAGCACACATTAGCATGTTAGTTTAAAACAAAGTAAATAACAACATCCATAAGAAATGATACAACAATGCTTTCAAATGCAAACAAAATGACAAAAACAAGCTGAATAAGCACATGAAAAACATGAAGTAAATTATCTCATATTGGATTGGTGCTTCTATGGAAAGAAGCCCTTTCCCAATCCTTGCTTAAGCTTGAATGATGAAAGTGATATGAACATGATATGGAATGCTAAGATGATCAATGGACAAAATCAATTCTCAGTTTAAGAGAATGACCTTGCATCAAGTTGTGGAGGATTTGCTTGAGGATGAAGCCTCTATTTAAAGATTTTCAAATGCTAAGAGTGTTGAAAATGGACCAATGTGGGACTGAAAGCAGGTCAATAGGAAGAGGCCACTTGTCATTATGTGAGTGGTTGATGCATGTGCAAGATTTGGGAAATGTGCCCAAGAGGGGGAAATTTTGAATTTGAATTTGAGAGACAAGATGAGTTAAATGCTAACCTTAACTTGTGCAAGAGACATGTAAGAGACATTAATTGCTTTGTTGGATGTACATGTCCACTTGTCATCATTTTCAAATTTGAAGGAATATTCTATTTTATGCCAAGTTGATGGAAAATAAGGATTTTCATAAGTCAATAAATTGATTTATATGTGCAAGTGGCAAAATCTAGAGAATGCAAGTGGTGAGGATTAGCATTTAATCAGGATTAATTAGCTAGGATGATGATTAGGATGAGTTTGACCTCTTTGACTTAGATATTTGATTTATTTAAATCAGAAAAGGAGAAATATGAATTGGATTTCAATTAAATGAAGTCTTGATTTATTTAATTAAATGGATGAAGCAAGATAAAGGTTGAATGATTTATGAGAGATGAAATGGTATTATTTGATTACACCTTTGGATTGACATGTATGCATATTTTGCATGTCTACAAATTGTACACTGGAACAACACACATATTTAGTTTTACTTTTTTTGCATCATAGAATTTACACACAATTTAGACCATAGTTAAAGTAAGGGATAATAACTATTCTTTTTATTATAATTTAGGGTGGGCATATTTCAAATTTTACAAGCACATTAGAATACTTTGTTCGATTGCAAGAGTTGAGTTCTCCTAGACCAATCCCTTATTATTTGGAATTCAATTTGGTGTGCAATAAATTAGTGCATTTCAGGAACACTCCTTAGCCTTGGCCTTTCCTTTTAACTAGGAGAATGTTTTAGTGTTACCCTAAAAATTCCTTCCTAGTTATATTTCACCAAATTAACCCTAAAAGGTGCTCATTTTATGAGTATGTCTTAGTTAAGGTGATCTTGAAAACATGATTCAAACTTAAATATGTGCTGAAAATTTGAACTAGTGCACTAGTTCCCTTGTCTAGGTGTTTTTCTTGGTAGTTGGTTTCCTTTTGTTATATTCAATCTTTACTTTTGGATATGTGAATTTAAAATTGAGACTTGGAGGTAAATTAATTGTGACAATTAAATTTAAATGAGTAAACCTAAACTTAATTTATTCCTATGTTCCACTATATAAACATGAACTATCATTTCAACAAAAAAGGAGGAAGCTCCTACAACACAACAAATCTCTACCAAAATACATCTATTTTATATAATTACAAAGAAAAATTTAGAATTGATCAAACTATCATATCCCTATCAAGGAGGACCTCTTCCACGTGGAAATTTCATTGTCAACAACATCCATGTTGGATTCCACAGCAAGAGAAAAATAAATATAAAATAATAACAATAAAAAGAGTTGATTGAGGAAATGGTGAGTGGTGTCATGCCGTAAATAAGGCATGAACAAAACCCAAAGTTAAGGACATCCATCACCATTAATGGGGGTAAAACCAAATAATAAATGAAGACAATTCTCTTCATAATTTTATAGTAGGGAAAAATGTGCATATAATAGATATGGGACAAGTATGGCAAGGATGGTCATAGGGCATGGCACCCCTATCCATAGATGACCAAATTATGAGAATTTTATGAAAAAATAAACCCTTGCACTGCCCTAAAAACTCTTTTGACCTCTCCATTGGGGATACATAGGTAGATTTAGACCAAAATACAAAGAGACAAGAAGAAGAGAGGATAGAGGGATGTGAAGAGAGAAAAGGAGAAATCGCATGGAGGAAGGAAAATTAAGGAATTCGTGTCATATTTGGAGGAGATAGAAGAAGTTGAAGGGTGAGTGGAAGGCATAGGTAAAAACCATTACAAATTTCATGGTAGAGATATAAGCAAAAATATGGAAGCAAAGAAAAGTCACATCTCAGTTAGAAAAATGTCCTAGAGGAAATGTGGTTTCATGGAATGTAAAGATTGCCATATATGCATAGAATAGATCCAATGAAAAGGCTTTAGAAACTTTCAAGAAGATACAATTGGTAGGTGTCAAAGATAAATCTCCCTTGCTATAGTTAATGTCCCCCCTTCTTGCAATGAAATGGATTTTATAAGCGGTTTTAGGTACTTTGAGAAAATGCAATTAATAAATGAGAAGCAATAGTGAAGGTCCCACTTTGGATTCTTCAACTAACACAACATCAATTATAGAAAGGTTGAGAGATATGATCATCGAGCAAAGAAAATGGATGGCATAGTCAGTCTATTACATAGACTGCACATCTATGAAAAGGATATCTATTTCAGTCATCTAGCATCAAAAGGATCTAGTCAGCTACAATAGATAAGGAAGGCTTGTTTCTTTCATTTTTCATTATATACACATATTTTTAATGGGTATGTGTGGTATCATCATGAAAAAATAGGCCCTTAAGTGGCAAAAAATTTAGAAAAATCAGAGTTACGCAACTTGATATAAAAAATTGAATAAGTTATCTCTATTATCTCAAAAATATGTAAGCATAGAATCTGTAGAAAATTGAATGTAGTTTCTAAACTACTAGGTTTGTTTAAAAAATAAAATCTATTTGGTGAAAATTTGAAATTTCAATGTAGTAGTACTTAAATTTCAAGGAAAAAATAAGTAGGCGTCTGTCTGACCACCCTAACCACAATAAAATGATAATATTTTTTTATAATATTTTAGATATAATTAGAAGACTCATGTCCCGATGTGATGCATATTCTTTTGTAATTTTTTCCAAATAAATGATTAATTATGAATTTTTTATTACAACTTTTAAAAAATATAAAAAACTTGTATGTCTGACCACCTTAACTTGGTGAAAACTTCATGAAATTCAATTTTTCTTTTTTTAATCCTATAGTATGCAAAGCATAAAATGTGATGCATGTTTTGGATTCAAAAAATGTGATACCGTTTGAAAGCTATAGATGTTTTTCAATCAGCCTATCAATCAGTACTTTAGTCATAATTTGAATAGAAAATGAATAATAAATACTTATTAAATTCAAAGTAAAGCATAATTTATATTGGTGGAAGCTAAGAATCTCCTTTAAAAACCCTTTTTGCTTCATCAATTTTGGGTAAAAAAAAGTCGTTAGCAACATACCCATCATATTGCCACTTTTTGGCCCATCATGATCCTACACATACCCTAATTGTTTATTTGATGTTTATTCTTCCTTTTTTATCATTAAACAATGAATTTATATGCTACATGAAATTGTTTTGTTATTTCTTTCCTATCTTTCCATACATAAGGAGGACCTAATCTACATTATATTATCTCTACTAATTTTATGCTATCATTATGATGATTGGTCATTTCATGTTGGAATACACCACCAAACTAATTATCTCTTTTGGTTTGGAAGCAATATTAAAGGATACTTATCCTAGAAAACTTCACCTAGATTTTATAATTCTTGGATGGATATGATTTTAACAATATTAGTAATTATTTGTAGGATATTGGGTAGTATTAAAACTTGACCTTTACTTATAAGATTGGTCATGAACTGGGCATTAATGTAAGTTGATATGAATATCATATACCACCCTTTATCTTATTAGCCTCAACATAGAATTATCTAATAATTTTCATATTTGTGACACTAATAGACATGGTACTTCACCCCTTGAGGGAAACTCAAAAACAATTGTGTACTCCTCTGTTGGAATATTTATATCAAAAATTTATGAAATTCAAATTTTCTTTATTTTATCCTATAGTATGGGAAGCATAGAATGTGATGCATCTTTTGGCTTCAAAAAATGTGAAATCATTTAAGAATTATATATGTTTCTCAATCAACCTATCAATCAAAACATTAATCAAAATGTATGTAAAAAATTAGTAATAATTATCTATTTAATTCTAAATAAGGAATATTTTATATTTTTGGAAAGCTGACAAATTTCTCAATAAACCCTTTTCATTTAATCAAATTTTGATATAAAAAAGTCGTTAGCCACTTTTTTGTCATTTTGCCACTTTTTTGAACCCTCGTGATCCTACACTCACCCAATATATACATTCATTCTAGTTATGGATATTATATCTTGAGAATTGTGTATGTATATATATATATATATATGTTCATTCAAGAATATTTATTACTAGTGATCCATTCTATGCTTATGGTTTTCTAATAGTGCATTTTAATTTATTAATATGTTTAAAGGTTTTATTATGAAAACCACAATAAATACCTTAGATCATTTATTTTCCATACTAAAAACAAAAGATGTTTGAGAAAGAATTATTGCTCTTTATTTAACTGAAAGGAATTATCATTGTTACAAACTGAAAATGCTTCTAAAATACTAAAATACTGATAAATCTAAGTTACAATGCTCTATGCTTTCTTTTGTGTTCAAGTAGAAAGAAAGAACTAACTCCAAAGAGTTGAAGACTTTCCTTTATAGAAAGCCACCTTAGAAAACTCAAGTTGAAAGAGGTTGCACCTCGTAGATGGCATTGAATAGGCATAAAGAGTTGACTTGGATGTGAACTCTAGAGTTGAATGTTGAATCAAACTCTTTGACTTGTGCATTCTCCTTGAAGTGTGCTTCAATTGAAGTAGAACTGATCTATGTGATGCTAATTGAAAAGTGAGTTTGACCTCTTTGCATGAGGTTTTCAATCTATTGGGCGTATAAGGAAAAAAATCTATTATTTTAGGACCTCAAACTACCCTAATTTGCATGATTTTAGGCTCAAACTCTCCCTAACCTTAGTTGTGACCATGAGGGCCTCTTAAGTAGGCCTAAAATACCTCTAAGTGCTTGAAAACTAAGCATTATTGCCACTACAATTATTCTTACTCCTATATGACATCAAGTATGTGAAGCTACTTGAAGATAGCCAACTCCTATGATTTCATTTGTTGTCCTACTTTTCCCTATTGTTTGACTATTTAGCTTCAAGATCAACGTAAGATGCATTATTGGCTCTTTGTGACTGTCCTTTTTCACATTACATGTCTACACTTTTTGATACTTGAAAGTCATCCATATATTTTGCTTCAATCAACATTCATGACTTGTCTGTATACTTAAATCTCCTCTCTACATGTTGTTGACTTTATGAAATTCATGATAAATCAGATTAAGTTTTAGCCACTTGACTGTCTATGTAATGTCCTTTGACCTCTTTAGTTCATCATAGCTAATAAAACATAACACTGTCCCCCTTTTTATAGTGATTGTACTATGGTATTTGATGACCTCTTCATTGTACAAACCTTGCTTGTATAGTGTCCTAATAAGTTAGACCACTTCCCTATCATTGTGGTTACACAGTAACTTAAAACCCTTTTCCCTTTTCTTTAAAAGACTACACCTAATTATTCTTCAATCTGCACTTAGCTCCTTAAAACTGTGTATGTGCTTTGTCCTTTATGTTTTGTTATTGTCCTTTATGTTTTCTTATTCACCTTTCCTTATTATTTTTTGATATCTTATCAAGAATTTGATTCACTTGTGTAGGATTGTGGTAGTCATTTGGTAGAAAGGGTTGTCTTCTTTCGATGTGATGCAGGGGCATCCTATGATGCACCAATATTGCAAATTGTTTTCATGTTGCTAAACTTTTTGTTTTGATCAAATAAGGTAATGTAAGGGTCAATAAGGTCATTTAAGACAATTTGGAGTCTTTTTGAGTCATTTAAATCTATTTTATAATGTTTTCGAGTCATTTTGCAAAAAGTTGCAAATGTTGCAAAAAGTTGTTAAAAATGTTGTCAAAAAGTTGTAAATGATGCCATTAGAGTTAACAAGGAGTTATAGGTTAGTTTTTTCAGTTGGTATTGGTTGCAATATGATGAATATGCAATGTAATCTTGATCCAAAGAGTTGGAGAAGGTGGGAGAGAAATTTGAATGAGAACCCAACTCATTTTCAACATATTTTATTGCATTTTCTGGGAACAGTGACTGTAATTCACATGGTAATGATTGGTACAGATAGATGAGGTCCTAAAACCACTTGGATAATTTTGATGATGGTCTTATATTTCAAATGCAACTAGTTTGGTAAATTTTCATTAATTTTTTTTCAAGATATTGTAGTTTTAGTGAAGACAGGTTTGAACCCTGCCTACGGTTTCCAACAACAATTTTAAACATTCATATTATCTATTTTAACTATCCAAATTTGCTAAAAATTGGTGAAATTTTCTTTTTTAATATGTTCTAAAAACCCTTTAATGGAAAATTCATATTTTTCAATTTTTATGGAGATATTAATGGCAATATGCTCACATCTGTGTGTAAACAGTCCAAAAAAACCATAGTTCCTTGTTGCTATGAACAATCTATGCATTACTCATTGATGGAAGGGTGTAGAACCATGTTGGAATGTTGTTGGGGGCCTAAATAGGTTTTAGAATGCATGTTATAAGTTTTATTTCCTTGTTTGAAGTCATTTCGTTAATACACCTAGTGGAAGAAGACCTAGTTGCATGATTCATGGTGTCAAGCACTTGATTTGGACTATTTTTGTTGGTAAACGCTTGGAGTATGTTGAAACAGGTCTGAATACATCTACTTTCCCTCATTTCATGTTGTCTTTAATGATAGAGAACCATTAGAATGTTTCCCCATGTTTTAGGTTTAAGAATACATTTCTTAGAGTGAACCAATGTGCACACTTGCAGCCTTGGTGTTGAAATATTGTTTGAAAGTGTTTGGGATGTTATTTTGAGTCCTTCCCCCCTCTGCATAATTTTTGGTATCAGAGCCCAAAGATATGGGAAAGGAATCCTTTAGAGTTTGTGCATTATTTTTTGTTTTCAAGTTGAAGGAAGAACCTGGATACCAAAAAATTAGGCCAAGGGAAAAGGAAGAGGCCTAACGTGAGGTATCATGAAGACAAGAAGAAGCATTGAGAATAAGAAAGGTGAAAGAGTCTTTCTTGCAAAAGGAGAATGGAAGCATGGATGAGAATATTCCATGGAGACTTGAAGAGTAAGAATTTTCTAAGTGAGCAACAAGTGATAAGAAGAGAGGGAAGTTAGAAGAAGAAAAAAGAAAAGGAAGAGAGAGAAAAATAGATAAAATTTCAAAAAAGATAGAAGCCATAAGATAGGATTTTGCAAAAGCAATGCAAAGGATCAAAGAAAAAGCAAAGAGTATAATAGTCCATGATTTGGACTATGTGTGTTGGTAAACCCTTGGAGTATGTTGGTCAGGTCTGAATAATCTATTTTCCTCAAAGAATGTTTCCCTGAAATGAGATAAAAAAATTAATCAAGTTCCCATGTTTTAGGCTTAAGAATACACTGCCTAGAGTGAACCAATGTGCACACTTGCAGCCTTGGTGTTGAAATATTGTTTGAAAGTGTTTAGTGATGTGTTTGTTTTTAGTACTACATCATCATGATGGCACCATTACATTGACTATTTTTCCTTGATATTATGTCCTTTATATTGTAAAATTGCTCATATTATTGCCTTTTATGGACATTTACACCTTTTTGTCCCTACAACCTTTTCCTTACAACTTCATTGTGTATGAATTTATTAAGGGCTATCCTTGAAGGTTATATGCTTCTCATTCACTTATATTGTTGCATTCTCTAATGGGTTATTAATGTATCATTTTGTCTAAAATTATTGCACTTTTTTCCTCGACCGTTGTAATTTTTGTTCATGATTTCTTTCACTTAACACATGAGATTTCTTTTTAACTCTGTCATACATTCTTTTGTAAATGGTTGCCTCTTGGTAAAAAATCATCGTAAAGTGATACCCCTTGGCATATGACTATTTGTTTTTTTTTTTCATTTTAACTAGCTTCTATATGATGGTGGTTGTCATCTTTGTGGTCTGCCTTTTTTTCTCATTGAAATCTGCTCTCTATATGATGTATGAAGACTATCCCATTGCCATAATTTCA
>VDFB02067879.1:0-10206 GCA_007258455.2 Sequoia sempervirens | reverse complement strand
TTAAGAGAAAAAGTCAAAGCAACAAAAAAGTTACCCTTAGAAGATGGCTTCCAAAAAAACCTATTAAGAGAAGGAATAATTGGAATGTGAACACTCGATATAGCCTTATAAATAATTTTAAGACCAAGGTCCAACTCATACAATTTCCTCCAAAAACCTCCATCAATATAATTAGCAACAAATATGCCAACCAGACACAAACCAAGGTCCATAAAGGGATGAGCCCAAGGCTGATCCTTTAGAGGTTCGTTACCAATCCAATTATCATCCCAGAATAAAATACTCCTCCCATTCCCCAAATGCCAAGAGAGACCCTTAGCAACAAGCCTCTGAGCCTTCAGCATAGAATTCCACAACACATAACCATTCAGAGGATTAAACTCATGAGAAACCACATCTCTAATCCCATCAACACCATGTAAGTATTTACTCCAAGTGATTTTCACCCACTCACTTTTTGCTAACAAGAGATTCCACAGCTGTTTCCCCAAGAGGGCAATGTTAAACAATCTGATTTTGCGAATACCCAGCCCCCCAACCTTTTTCGGCCAACATACATCATCCCAAGCAACCAAATGAGTTCTTTTTTTATCTTCAACCCCCGTCCATAAGAATTTTTTATGAATTCCTTCCAAGATATCCATAAATTTCCTCAGCATATGAAATAGAGTAAGAGCATATACCAGAATATTCTGAAAGGTAGATTTAATCAGCTGAACTTTACTGCTTGGCTCAATAAGGCCCCCTTCCACCTAACCAACTTGGAATTAAATTTGTCGATCAAGCCCCTCCACAAAGAATCAGGGGCCTTAGAACATAAGGGGAGTCCCAGGTAAGAAGTAGGCAGTTCACCAATTTGACACGCGGGATTCTAGCAATCCTAATCTGTCTTTCAATCAAAGTGTTGAAGAAGAAAATAACACTCTTTTGTAAGCTAACTTTCTGCCCAGACGCAGCCTCATATATATAGAAATATGTTTAATAGCCTTAGCTTCCTTAATAGATGCCTGCCCAAGCAAAAGAGAATCATAAATTGTTGATGAGAGCACACAAGATTAGCAAAAGAGGGAGCTAACCCAGATATAAGACCATAATTAACAAATATTTGGATAAGACGACCCAAAGAATCCACCATTATGATAAACAGGAAAGGAGAAATAGGGTCCCCTTGCCGTAGACCCCTAGAGCAATCAAAGAGAGGAGAAGGAGACCCATTGATGAGCACATAGAACTAAGGGGTCAAAATAATTTGAAACACCAAAGCCACCAACTTCTCCCCAAAACCAAAGGAGAGAAGGATCTTAGACAAAAAAACCCAATCCACCCTGTCATAAGATTTGAGTAAGTCAAGTTTAAGGATAAAACTAGCCTACTTATTAACAGAAAGAGAATGAATATTCTCATGCATGGAGAGAATTGAATCCAAAATTTGCCTACCAACAACAAAACCATTCTGTTGAAGGGATATGATAAGAGGAAAAATATTTTGCAACCTCAACGCCAAAACCTTAGAGAGAATCTTATAGATAGAGTTGCACAAACTGATAGGAAAAAATTCCTCAAAAGAACCAACCCCGGGATTTTTGGGAATCAAAACAATAAAAGAGGAGTTCATTTCCTTTAAAAGGGAACCCGGTCTAAAAAACTCCTTAGTAGCAGCAACCACATCTTTTGCAATAATTTCCCAGAAGGACTAAAAAAAGAACATAAGGAAGCCATCAAGGCTCAGGGCCTTATTACCTTCAAAGGAGAACACAACACCCCTAACTTCCTCTACCGAAGGAATACAAACTAACTACCTATTGGTTTCACCATCCACCAGTTGGGGTATATCCCTTAGAATATCCTCTTGACAAGCCACATCAAGTACGCCCTCCACAGAAAGCGGCTGAGAGAAGTAAGAAGCCGCAACATTTTGGAGATCAACATCATTTTCTAGAGCTTGATTATTATAGTTAATCAAATTAATTTGGTTCGAAGCTCTATGTTTCAGTGTAGAAATATGAAAAAACTTAGTGTTTCTATCGCCACTCTTCAACCACATAATCCTCGAACACTGCTTCCAAAATTCTTCCTCCTTCGCAATAATATTATGCAATTTGGAAAGCAAAACATTTTCCTTCATAATCAAATCTTGATTATACCTCGACGATTGAATAATTTGTTGAACCGTGTGAAGCTCCTTAGACACCCCATCTTTCTCCTAAAAAAATATGACCAAAGGAAGTACGATTTCATTTTTGAACATTAAGCTTAACATTAGCCAACTTTTTCACAACTCTATACATAGCCGACCCATCCACATCAATACTCCACCAATCCTTAACCAAACTACCCAAATCTGGATGGAAAGTCCACATTTTCTCAAACCGAAAAGGAAAATTCTTCTTACCACCCAACAAATCCATAGATAGAGCCAAAGGGAAGTGATCTGAACCCAATCTGGTCAACACTGAAAGAGAGCAAGAATAGTAGACTAACCACTCAGGGTTTAAAAGGGCACGTTCCAGCTTGACCTGGATAAGGGCATCACCCACATGCCTATTCGACTAGGTAAAGGAAGCCCCTTTCAGATCAAGATCAAGAAAATCCGAATCATTTATGAACTACATAAGGTCAGATCTACTATCATCCACATTTTGCGATCCACCCATCTTATCATCATCATGCAGAGGATTATTAAAGTCACCAATAACTAGCCAATTATCAATATTATGACAAACTTTAAAATAGGCAAGATTCACCCAAAGCCTTTTTCTAGCACTTTTACAATTAGGAGCATAAATATTAGACAAATTCCAGGAAAACTTGTCATGAAGGTGGAAGAAAGAAGTAGCCACATGATTGTTGTCATTGAAAACCTCCACACCTCTAATCACCCGAAGATTCCAAAAAGTAACAATCCCACCAAAGCACCCGCCACCTCAGAGCAATGCATACCACAATCTTTGAAAAGCTTCAATTTCAATCTAGAAAGTTTATCCACACCCATTTTTGTTTCTTGAATTAAAACAATATCAGGATGATGATCTCTTACCAGATTAACCAGGAGATCATGTTTATGAGGGTGATTCAGACCCCTCATATTCTAGGAAATAATCTTCATAAAAGTTTATGGGAAGTGCTCTTAGAGCACATATCCAACAAAGTTCTCTACATACCATCAACAATATCCATCTGACTCTCTTTATCCCTAGTGACATTAGTTGGGGGCCTACCTCTACCATGTGGCTCAAAACCACAATAAGATCTCTGCCAATTCCTTGTCACGATGCTTGGCGAAGGAGAATGCTTCTTCCTATTGTGGCCATGTACCATAACAAAAGGCAGGTTATCCACATCCTCTGACTCCTCAGACTCCTTAACATTAGGTTTCATCTCTAACCCCTCATCTTTCAACACCACATTGTGAGGAATCCTTCCCCCAAGAGGAGAACTAGATTCAACAATCACAAAAGAAAGACTATAAGGAATCCCCCCCATGGGGGGAACCAGATTCAAGAACCACATAAGAATTATTTTCCTCCAATAGCACAGAACTATCCATATTAGGCGAAGGGGATAAGCAAACCTTTTCAACCTGAAGCTCCTAATTCACATCCCCCTGAGCTGGTTGAAAATCAACCACCTTCTCTAACTCATTCAAAGATTTATCTTGACTAACCTCCAAGGGAGGCACACCTCTCGACTCCATCTCTGGAGCATGAGGTATTATAGAGTCCACCTCCTGAGCTAGAGGTTTCTTTTTTTCTCTCCATTGTTTAGTCATTTGCTTAGGAACTTTGAGAGGACATTTCTTGGCCCAATGGCCAACTTTTTTACAATGGAAGTAGGCAAAGGGGTTTGATTCAAATTCAACCATCTGCTCCCACACTCCAAGTTTAGAGTTAATCTTCACCATGGAAGGAAAATCAACATATTTCTCCACATTCACACAAAATCTGGCATAAACCAGTTGCTTCCTTGACATCGTCATTTGGTCGATCAATAGCAGACAACCAAACATGCTAGCAATCCCCTTAAACACATCCTCATCCCAGAATTCCAGTGGGAGGCCAAGCAGTCTAACCCAAACTGGAGCAGCAGAGAACGAACACGAGCTCAGATTAAAACTCGTTTCCCATTTCTTCAACATCAAGGATGAATTTCCAAGAAACCACGGGCCCCCCGTCAACGCCATCACCATATCATCTTCACAGGTAAAGGAAAAAGAGAAGAACCCTTTGGCCATAGCAGCCACATATATTTGTCCTTTAGGTTTCCAATGATTCAAAGTAAACTTATGCACTAGCTCAATATGAGGCTGAGGACCAACAAATTTACCCAGTTGAACCATGTCCATATTAGTCATTCTTTTGTCAACAATGCAATCCGGGACAATAACAAAGTGCTCCCCAATTTTTTTATTAGCAACAAAAGGCATCGGAGGTGAAGTACTTTTTCCTCTAGGCTTAGCCCCAAACAGATTTGACCAATCAATAGAAGATCTCGACAAGAAAGAATTCCTAGCTTTATCAAGCCCAAGACCCTCCACAAAAGGAGTCCCATCACAACCATATGAGGATAGGGCATTCCCTGACTTTTTTGAGCCATGTACCACATTTTCAAAGCTAGGCATCGGGGAATGCGTCGGGCACACATTCTTCGAAGCCCCTTTCCCATAAGATAAAACATTAGCCACAAAAGGGGACCCACTCAGCTTACCTGTAGCAAGGGCCCTGCCTGACATCACCTTGTCATCAGCACACCATCCACCATTATCGCCTAAAGCAACATCCTAATCTCCCACCTTTTCAAAATTTGAAAAATCGCCACCACCATCGCCACCACCTGAAGAGTTCCCCATTCCACTGCACAAATTTTTTATTTTTGTGTTAAATTCATGCAAAAATAAATTTATTTATCTCCTAACTCTCGTGGACTTCACATTTTTTACTAGGAAAATGTCAAGAAAGTTCTGACCATGGCTTAAGTATTAATCCTCATGCATTTTATAAAAGAAAGGTGAAAATACCCTATTTTGGTTGGCCAAAATTAGGGCTTTCTTTGTGAAAGTCAAAAGAGACTTCAAATTCAAAATTGGCTATGCAAAGGTACCCAAGATCTAGAGGCCAAATAGAAAGGCACAAGCATAAGAGAGATAGAAACAAGATGACAAGAATAAACCGGGATATGTCAATAAGGATAATGTAATGAGCATAGTGGCAGATAGGGCGGTCCCTTTGGCAAGGTGAGAAGGGCATAAGATTATGAAAAGTGTTGTAATCTTATGACTTGTGACAACAATGAAAGGTTATCACTCCTCCTAAAGTGGAAAGGTGATAATGTGATAACCACCACAAAAGGTGGATCTCCCACAAAAGGTGGAGAGATAATCACATGATGTGTCCACAAAAGGTGGAAATGATAAAGTAATGAGATGTCAACTCCACCAAAGGTGGAAAATCTCCAACAACCTCCTATGTGGTCCCTAAGTAAACTTAACTAAGGTGTAATCAAGACCTATGCTGCACAAGACATTTAATTACACCAACACCCCCTTAAGTGCAACTTAGGAGAATGTACACAAAAGAAAAACAATGCAAGATGGGTCCCTACCACGAGGCGTATGTTAGGTACCCATGTAATAAATGCAATGCAATCTCATAAAGCCGAGAAAGGGAGAAAACCACATGGGAAAAAACTCCCCCAAAAAGAGAGATGAAAAAACTAAACTCAAAAAGATGAAAAGGAAAAACCTCGAGTGAGGAAAAAGCCCCCCCATAAGAGAGAATGAAGAAGTGACCTCCTCAGAAGAAACAGCCCGCACCCCCAAGAGAGCTCGCAAATGATGGTAGATACTCTCAGTGAAGGGTTTGGTGAAGATATCTGCAACCTGCTCTGCTATAGGACAATACTACAAATCGATGATGTGCTCCTGTATCAGCTCCCGAATGTAGTGCATATGAATCTCTATGTGTTTGGTCCTCTGATGGTGAACTAGATTCTTCGATATTTGGATGGCACTCTGATTGCCACAATGAATGATTGTAGGACAAGGAATAGTGAATCCAAACTCAGTGAGAATATTCTGAAGCCAAATAGGCTCAAGATGCGAGATTAATGTACTCTTTGATACTCAAATTTCTACATTTTACCTACAACAAATGGGGCCAGAACCAAGATGAAAACTGTAGCCAGAAGTGGACTTACGATCATCAATATCGCCAGCCCAATCAGAATCTATATATCCCACCAAGGTAAGTCTTGTACTTGCTGCATAATGAATCCCATGATGATGTGTACCCTGGATGTAATGCAAGATGCATTTGGCAGCTTTCCAATGAAGCTCATGTGGTTCCTGCATAAAGCGTGAAACCATGCCAACTGCAAAGGAGATATCAAGGCATGTGTGAGTCAAGTAAATGAGACTCCCAACAAGCTGACGATACAAAGTGGCATCAACAAGTGGAGTAGAACACGAAGCTCAAGCTTGACTCGAAGAAAGGGAGTTGGTGCAGCTTACAATCACGCATATGTGAAACCGAAATAAAGATCAAGAGCATACTTGGCTGTGGAAAGAGAAATCCTGTAATGACCGTTCTCAATCCAAGAAAAATAGTGCAAAAAGGCCTTAAGCCGGGTAATAGCAAATCTCGTCTCCAGTGCTGGTGATTTGACACTCCCAATGATGGATGAGGTACTCACTGTAATGATCAAATCATCAACATAGAGCATAAGTAGCAAGTGAGAATCATCCTGTTGCAAAATGTAGACATTTGGATCTGAATGACACCTCAAGAATTCTGCTAAGAGAAGAAAGGAATCCATTTTGGCATACCAAGCACTAGGGGTCTATTTGAGGCCATAGATAGACTTCCTCAATCTGCAAACCAATGAAGAATCATGCATGAATCCCTGTGGCTGCTCCATGTAAATCTCCTCATGAAGATTCCCATGAAGAAATGCACTCTTCACATCCATCTGATGTACAACCCAACCATGAGCTGCAGCAATAGCGAGTGTCAAGCAAATGGAGTTCATCTTAGCAATGGGTGCAAAGGTCTCAGTATAGTCAACATCTGGAACCTGTGAGAAACCTTTTGCCACAAGCTGGGCTTTGTATTTATCCACACTTCCATCCACTGCATACTTAGTCTGATAGATCCACTTACATCGAACCATCTTTCTTCCCTTAGGAAGAGGAACTAAATCCCATGTGTTGTTCCTCATCAAGGAACTATACTCTTCCTCCATTGCTGAATCCCACTCAGGAATGCCCAAAGCTTCCTTAAAGGATTGTGGATCTGAAGCAGTAGTAATATAAGCAAGTGGAAAATTATGATGTTGTGACCGAGTCCTTCGAGTATCTGAAGGATCCCCAACAAGAGAACCTGCTGACTCAAGAGTCTGTCGAGCCCAATGAGGTCTAGTAGGAGATGAAGGACGAGGTGCCTCAACTACAAGTGGACCCTGCGAAGGTGTGAACTTGTGAGTCAAAGTTGAGGAAGAATCATCATCGGAGTCACTATCATCACTTTCCACTGTGGAGGAAGGAAGAGGAGGATTAGAGGTCAAGCTAGGAGAGCTTTCCTCAAAGTGAACACTCCTCTCAATGAATAACTCATGTGTCTCTGGATCCAAAAGTCTATATGCCTTAACACCTTCAGGATATCCAACAAAGATGCAAGGCCTACTCTGAGGTTCCAATGCCTTGCGCTTCTTTGGAGGTATTCGTGCCCAAGCTGGACAACCAAAAACTCTGAAGTGTCTCACAACTGGTTTTCTACCACACCAAGCCTCAAAAGGAGTCATACCCTTCAAAGCTTTATGGGGAACCTGATTTTGGATGTGAGTGGCACAACTGATAGCTTCTGCCCAAAATTGAGGACCAAGAGATCGAGCATGAATCATGCAGCTAGCCATCTCCTTAAGGGTTCTATTCTTTCTTTCAGCTACACCATTCTGCTATGGAGTGTATGCAATTGAATGTTGAAGATCAATCCCCTCAAGAGTACAAAATTCCTCAAGTCTATTGTTCACATATTCCCTTCCATTGTCTGTGCGAAGAATCTTGACTTGCTTCCCCGATTGCTTCTCAACATGAGCCTTGAAGGCAAGAAATCTGTCAAACATTTCACTCGTGTGAACAAGAAAGTAGACCCATGTGAAGTGAGAGTCTTCATCAATGAAGGTGAGGACATAGCGAGCCTTGCTAAATGATGGCACTGGAAATGGACCTACTACATCACTATGAACCAACTGAAGAACTTGTAAAGCTCTCCAAGACTTCCCTTTCTCAAACTTCTCTTCTAGATGCTTACCCATGGAACAACCTAAACAAACACCTTCTGAAAAGTTGATTTGAGGTAGTCCTGTAACCATAGCCTTGGAGCTAAGCTACTGAAGATAGCGGTAATTGATATGTCCAAACCGCTCATGCCATAGCTTGCTTTCTAAATTTGAATGAGTGAGAAAAGCTGTAGAAGGAGACTTAGGTACAAAGTGGGAGAATGAGTAAAGTCGTGTGTTGTGATTGGCTTGTCCCACTGCAAGCAAGGCATCATCCTTAATTTCTTTGACCACAACTAAATCTGGTAGAAACTCAACTTTCTTGCCATCTCCAAAGTGAGTGATTTGGTAGATTGAGAGAAGATTGGCACTCAAGTTAGGAACATAGAGAACATTCTCAAATGTTCCATTATCCATGGCAACTGAACCTTCTCCTTCAACTTCCACTTGAGTATCATCTCCTATGAAGATGTGAGGTACCTTAGATTGCTCCAAAGAAGAAAACTGTTCCATTGAAGAACCCATATGATGAGTGGCACCCGAGTCAAGTATCCATTGCTATGAAGAACCTAAAGTAGCCACAAATGCTTTCCCTTTTCCTTTTGATTGTGAGGAAGTGGAAGGGGATGAATCCTTCTTCTTCTAGGCAGATGGCAAATTGATGTTATTCTTCTTGATGATGTTTCTTTTCAACTCATCATCAATTTGTTTAGTGGCAATGATGCTATCATGACCAAATCTTCCTGCAATATGAGCAAGTTAATCTCTCCTCTGTTTGAACCTTCTTGGGAGAGAAGAAGATGTAGAATTCTGTGATGAAGTGTTAATTCCCTGTTTTCTGGGAGAGGATGATTGTGCTTATCCATTGGCCTTGGATTAGATTGTCCTATTTTAGCTTGGAACTGCTTCCTTGAGTCCCTTGATTCCCTTGATTTGCCACGCTTTGTGACTTCTGAAGACTTGAGAATTCCTGCATGCTTTCACAATCCTTTGTTGTTCTAAATATCAACATTTTTGTAAAAGCATCGAATGTAGGCATAGTGAAAGAACTACCTACTGTCAAGCGATGGGTTTGGAAGCTAGAAATAAATGTTGCATATTCTGATGGAAGTTTTCCCAACAAATTGTAGACCAACTGTGCATCCTTCTTATCAATACCACAATCCTTAAGCTGTGCTCTTAGCTCATTTGCCTTAGTGACATAGTCTTGGATTGTATCAAAATTCTTGGGATCTAACATTATGAGATCATTGTCAAGTTGATAACCTCTAATCTCATCAACTTGGCCATACAATTGACCAAACTTTTCCCAAGCTTCTTTAATTGTTTTACACTTATCAATTTGAAAGATTAGATCTTTTGATACATATTTTCTTAATGTTCCAAGAGCCATAGTATTTTTAGTGAGCCAATCCAAATGAGCAACAGGATTAGCTTGAGGATCAGATGGTGCAACAACAGTTCCATCAATATAATGAGTTAATCATTTTTCCATTAGCTTACTCCATGCATCAATTTTCCAAGAAGCATAGTTATGTGGAGTTAGCAAAGGAAACTTAGGAGAACCCATAGCAGAAAAATGAAAGAGAACAAGATAGAGAGAGAGGCACAATCACTCAAGACACCCCCCCAAATTCACTCAATCAAAGAAACCCCCCCAAAAAGATGATTTGGCCTAATTAGTGGTATAATGGCTACTGTACAAGCAAAAGTAATTTAATCTTAAATGTTTTACAACAACCTTAAGTAGGCTACAACACACTCAAATGACTGATGCAAAAGACCAAACTGAGATCTTAGCTTTACAAATGCCAAAATGGGCCAAAATAGACCATGTGCTAAAAGTACAATTTCTAATCATAATTACTACAAAATGATAGCACCGTTGTGAAGTTCAGAAAAAATCATGCACTTTCAAAATAATGACACCTGAAA
>VDFB02067878.1:0-19320 GCA_007258455.2 Sequoia sempervirens | reverse complement strand
CCAAAGCGTAAACTTATGATGACTTAACCAAGTCTAGTACACACTCCCTCCCTGTTAACCACTTAGACATATAGAAATTAAATGTAAATTTGCTACTATTTTTAGTCATGTAAATGTCCAATAAACCACTTGGCGGTGTTTCCCTTTAAGTTTATTTACTTGAATGAAGAGAAAAAGTCATTTGATTACAATTAGAGAATGCATTTGAGGCCTTGGTTGTGTAACTGGTGGACCATAGTCACATTTAACACTTGTTACAAAGTTTGGGAGTTAAAATGTTAAGTAGATTTGATTTGTGATGGACACATTTGGATGATAGTAACAATAGCTTGCAATTTATCAAGACTTGATTACCTTATAACCTATGAAATTCTAGCGATGAAATGATAGATTAATCATAATGTCACCTTAGGATCATATCACCATGAAAGAACTTCATCCAACATCCTTATGAGTGCAGGTACCACCAAATAAGTATTTTTCATATTTTTCTTCCTCGAGCGAGGGAAATTCAAAAAGAGAAGAGGAAAGCAAGACATGTAGTATGTCTAAAAGAGGGAAATCAACTAGAGGTTAAAAGATTAGAAGAAAATTTCGTAAACGCATAGAATTTTTTCTTGCTGAAGGGGGGTCATGTTCTTATGATGATGAGAGCATAGGCGACATCGAGGTGCCCTTGAGGTACAAAAATCTACGGAAACAATGGGTACCCAAGGAACTTCCTCCAATAAACACTAATTTTTGTGTCAACGAGAGGATATATCGCATAGCACCATCGTCATTACATGGTTTGGGCCTATTTTGCATGGACAAGACAAAGGTCTATTATGACAAAGTTACTGAATTCATGGAGTATGTTAGACCCTGTTACAGTTACAAAGATTAGATGCCACTGGTTTGATATACACGAAGTATGTGTAGCTATGCACTATCATCAAATTATATACAGGTAAAAAATAAGGATCAAAATAAAGGAGTGGCTATGTACATCGAAAGAAGGCCAAAAGCATCAGGGAATATTGCAAGGTTTATAAACAGTACATGACCTGGTTCAACAAATAAGCAACCCAATTGCATAGTCGAAGCGCACGAGGGAAACCATGTATTCGTATGTGCGATAAAATCAATAACTACGGGGGAAGAGTTGCTAATCGAATACAATTTGAATCGCTTAGTTACAAACACAATTACTATGGGGGTGGTACGTACTATGTACCATTTTACCCAACCTCCAATTAATTACTCCAATATACCATTTTATTCTTATGTTTTTTTTCATAAGTCTATTGGTTTCATTTCGGTAATATTTTTTTATATTTAATTTTTTTTACAACGGGACATTGATCGTACAAAGAAGGCTCTGGCCCAAAGCATAGATCGCAATGTATCTTCAGGTGCTTCTACTCGACAGTTTTACCTCATTGTAATTGTACAAATTAGATACAAGCAAAATGTTTTATTACTATATTTTTTTCATAAGTTTTTTGGGTTAATTTTGATAATGTTTTTAATATTCTTGTTGCAATCGACTGATTGAGGAAAGGCACCAGCAGTAGAGGAGAGCATCCATAGTGAGGTGCAGTCAATATTTTATGATAATGACATCACTTATTCGGAAAACCCTCTCGATCCGATAAAGAAGATCCAAAAAAAATGCAATGAAGAAACAGTTAAGTTGATGTTCATAGTGCCTCAAACAGATGAGATAAGAGAGAGGGTTAAAATATTGACTAGGAGATTAGAAAACTTGCAAGTAAGCTATCATGAAGTCTTTAATTATAACATAAGTTCATTCATGGTTTTATATTTTGTACTTTTTTATGTCATAAACTAAAATATGTGTTGTTTTTATAGGGTTATTTTCCTCCTCATGATGCTCCTAGCCATGATCAGGGTATTGCAAGTGTTGCCCGAGGAGTAGGGCTTGGTACAAGTGTCCATCATGATCTTCCTACGCATACATCACATCATCTGACCCCATCATCTGTGCCTATATTGTCGTCTGAAGCGTCAGCAACACATACCATGTAGGCATCCGTTAATGCACCCTCTGGTAGCGAACATATGACAAAACATGCGTCAAGACATGTACCTGGGGATACAGAGGCCCCTAGTGCTAGTGATGTTTTAACAACATTTCCTGGATCTTTCCATATTACTAGTACGAGAACATTTCCGGTCACATTTGTGGTGACCAAAGATTTCGTTCCTATAAAGATAGAGAAGGTCCTAGGTAGTTTAAAATGTTTTAATTATTATTATATATAATCCAATTGAAATTTACTTATTGATCGCTCTTTTTAGACTATTGATCCCATGATCATTTTGTAGGAAATGATGTTTTTTATAAACATCTAAGTGATATTACATTGGAACTCTTCGAGACCACCATATGTACATGGTGGAATGCCCAAAATCAAGATTTAAAAGATGAGCTCATTAACTGTCTAGTTGTGTTGTTCGGTGATAAAACATTCAACCGAACCAAGGTCCTTAAGAAATCTGGTACCTATCTAAAGTATGTGAGGGACAAATATAGGTCACATTTAGAGAAGAACAAAAAGTACGATCATCCCCCCATGATTCCGCAGAGGGAGTGGAAGGACCTAGTGTCGGATGGAAAGAAGAAGGCTGAAAAGAAAAAAAGGAAAGACACCATCGGGCCAAGGAAGGTATGTGATACTATCAACAATGTAATTATATACTAATTTCTCATTCTTTTACATAATCTAACATATTTAAAAAATTTCATAGGCTTCCTGACACATCGAAGGCAACAAAGACAAGACTAGAAAAACACGGGCAACACAAACTTGGCTCTAGTGGTTTTATGAAATTAGCCGCATGAATTGTAAGTATCAATAAATGAAATATAGTATCCAAATAATCAATTGAAAACAATTTTGGTTTTATCACATCATAGAAGCAAAATTCATGATCTTATGCAAAAATGTAGGGCTCTGAATTCAATAGAGTTCCCACATAAGAGGACCTAAATATTTCCTTCCAACAAGGCTATGGAGCCATGGCTGAATTCCTAAGAGTCTTGACTGGGCAAACACAACCTTCCACTGCATCTGAAACGTAGGTAAATAAACTCAATAAAGTTTATTTAAAATTGAATACTTGTGCAATCTATTCAATATTAATTTCCACGATAAAGTAATTACATTCCTATTTGTTTTAAACATTCAAGCAATGATAATATTGCACATGATATTAGAATGTAGCCTGGTGAGGGTGGAGCACAACGTGTAGATGAAGGTCATGGTGTGCATCCTAGTACTTTAGAGTATGTAGAGCGTGATCAACATGTTGAGCATGATCAGGCTAGAGAAGATCAAGAACATGATGTGGCCCCATCAGGTAAAGAGGACCACTATAAAGTTCTTTTAAACATATTTAATTGCAATTGGTGTATTAATTAATGTAACCTTTCGTGTTTCAACTTTAAAGCATGTAGAGCATGATCAACGTGTTGAGCATGATTAGGCTAGAAAAGATCAAGAACATGATGTGGCCTCATCAGGTAAATAGGAGCACTCTCATATTCTCTTAAACATATTTAATTTCAATTGGTGTATTAATTAATGTAACCTTTCGTGTTTCAACTGCAGATCAGGATTTAGAGGGTGTTTAGCATGTTGAGCATGAGTCTATAACAAAAGTTCAGGAACATGATGTGGACCCATCACGTAAAGAGAGCCACTCTAATGTTCTTTTAATTAATGAAATACTTGTAACAATAATAATAAAACATATAAGCTTAACATTTCTTTCTTATTGCAGCAGACCCCCCTTGCAGCGGCATCCACGTCATGAGCAGACGACTAGGCATACATTAAGATCACGAGCAGAGGGTAGAAAAAATAAAGGGGGGATAGATATTGATTTAGAAAATGATACTCCACTTCAGCTTTATGTAGCTTTAAAAAAAAAGAAAAAAAAAAGTGATTGTAATCATATCATGACAACCATATTTTTGATAATATGTAAAAACTGAAAGAATGAATATTATATGTTAATGAATGAATGTGAATATGTTAATTAATGAATGTTCTATGTTAATGAATGAATGTTATATGTTATTAATGGATGAATGAATGATTAATGTTATATGATTGGGTATGGGAAATTGAGAGTGATGTGAGGGGAGGGGCCAAATGAGCTTCCACCGTCATGTGGTTGGCCCTGTTAAGTAGAATATTAAACTATTCTCGAAACAAAGAGAAGCTCAATAAGGTAATGCACTTTTCAATATAAGAAATGCATCGTTTGAAGCATCAAACCAATATGCAAAGATGAAAGAAAGTGCTAAATTTTCACTATGGTGGCAGAAAAATGATTCTTTATACCCTGAATCCATGCTGCATCATAATTTGAAGTTGTTTCCATTCCAATGTTCTGAGTTTAGTTTGTTTGTATGGATTTGTATGAATACCACATTGTGTTGTGTGTGGATTTGGTTTCAAAGCTTTGTTTCTTCTGTTTTTAGTGGTGACATAACTCTAAAATTTGACTTTTGTGCATAACAAGTTAGTGAAAAAATTGACAGCTCTTAAGGGTTTAGAGGCTCGATTGGGATAGATACACGGATATTTGGATCTTGTTGTTGATGGGAGGCCTCGACTTAACCATGAAATTTTGTACCATCTGTAGGTATGCAAAAGTTTCTCTACTTACATTCATCCTTGATCATAAATGTTGTGAATGATATTAATGTTTCAAACTTAAGATTCGTTTCATTGTTATAATGATCAAAAAGTTATGCTTTGTTATACATTCAAGTATTCTCTTGCCCCCTACCCTTTTCTCTCTCCCCCCTCCTTTTAAAAATTTTATTTGTCATAAAAGATTCACATTTTTGTCTCATTTACACAAATTTATTTGAAGCGCTAGGAGTGAATAAAGATATGTAAAAGATGATGGATTATGTCTAAACAACAACTTTCCATCTTATAGCTAATTAAATCCTTAATATTTGAATACTTTAGAGCTTGAATAATGCTTGTATATGCATGTGTAGCAATAAGGGAGCCTATGTGAAGATTGAAATTTAAAACATCACTTTGGTATTTTTCCTTAGGCAGTGAAATGATATTTTGAGTAATACAAACCTACACACACATTGATATTTTTGGCATTGCATTGAGAAATTTTTTTCTCTTATACCTACCCTCGACTAGACATGGAGGTATATAATATTTGTTTCTGGGTTTTTTGTAAGTAGTTAATTTCATAGAGGAAGACTAAAATCTTCTTAATGTCCCTCAGTGTGAAAGCATATGAATCACTTGCTGAAGGCACCATTTTGTATTCATCCAAAAATTGGTTTGTTCTTTTTTTTTTATGTTTCTTGCATGTGTTTTATTTAGGCTCTAGAGATGTAGCTCAACTCTTTCCTTTGCACTTTTCATCTATTTTCATGATGACAATAGATTGTCCTCATAATTTTTCATATAGATCTATTTGTAACCTTATTTTCTACCAATCAATTTGCAAACCACTCACATATTAAGGACCATTTAACTAACTTGTAGTCATCCATTACTTCATATGTTGTAGGTTGTGTTTGTGTACCAATAAATCCTGATGATTACGAGAACTTTAATCCTACAAGTGTACCCAATCTTTCTCAAGTAAAAGTCTTACCTTATTTTATAGTACTTTAAATGGTTAATTGAAGGTGCTTCTTTAGATCTGAGATAGTTGAACCCTAGATTAAAATATGGTATTAGATGGGCGTATAATGATAAAATTGAGGTCCATTGAACATAAATTACGAACATAATTTACTGGACTATGAATAGTGTTACAATTATAATTATTTCTCCTTTACCTACCTCTGCATTAATGAAAAAGATAGCAGATATTGGAAGTTCATTACATGTCTCATGTATGTGTTAGTATTTTAATTTTGTTTAAGTTTTTCAAGAGCTTGATTAGGTCAATAATATGTTCTACAAGCTCTATTCTCTTGGCACTACTCAACATTTTCCCTACACATTTTCTCTTCAATCCAGACGTTTCTTAACTCCTTTCCTTGTTAACCCTTAGTTGTTCTCAAGTGTAATGTTTTTCCTATGCATCTTACAGTCTGTATGTATGATCAATCATCTCTTATGAAGCATGGATAACCTTTCATGGAATTGTTGTTGTAATTAGACAATTGCCATTGTGAGAATAATCATTTAATTTGTATGGAAGTAATTCTTTTTCATATTATTTGACTTAGTATTGTAAACTTGTCTTTGTAGGATTCTCTCAAGGGGAACAACAGAACTGTGATGATAGGTAGAGTTGTTTCTTAACTCCTTCCCTTGTTAGCCCTTGGTTATTTTCAAGTGTAATGTTTTTTCTATGTATTTTGCAGTCTGTATGTATGATCAGTCATCTCAAGTGTAATGCTTTTTCTATGCATCTATGCATCTTGCAATCTGTATGTATGATCAGTCATCAATCTCTGAGATGGTACATTTCAACAAATATTTTTAAAAAAAAAAATTGCATTGTTTCATGCAATTTCGATGAAAACGAGCAACAAATTGCCAAAAAGGTTCGACGAAGTTGCTATAGCTGCGACGAAGGCTTCGTCGTAACTCCTTGCCCATTTCGTCGTAATTTCGATGAGCTTTTGGTGTTGTTTCGACGCTACTCCTTTCCCATTTTGTCGAAATGGTGATGAACTTCTAGTGTTGTTTCGATGCTACTCCTTGCCTATTTCGTCGAAATGGCGATGAAATTCTGGTGTTGTTTCGACGCTAGCACTCCTTTCCCATTTCGTCGAAATGGTGACGAACTTCTGGTATAATTTGTTAGTGGATACATAAAGTTTTCGTCAATATTCTGACAAAAATCTAAGTCATTTTATCATGCCAACAATTGACGAATCTGAGCCATTATTTTGATGTTTAATTCCTTGTCGACCTTTCGACAAAAAAATAGTGACAATTTTTTTTTGTCATTTTGTCACTTGTTCGACAAAGATTTTTTGAATGATCAACGAATGTATGTCAGAAAAATAGTGTCAAATTCAGTAGTGTGTTGATGTCCATTGTAGGAAGGATGCATCCTAGGACATGATGATATCAGATGATGATGAGATTGACTGGATGATAAGCTATTGGCATGGGGAGTTGACCAACTTGTTTACTTACTGATTTAAACTTGAGATTTTGACGCTTGAGTTTTCACTTTTGACTGCTAGACTTGTTTCTGACTGTTTTACCAAAGGTTGAGGGTGATGAAAATTTATTACAGATGATTGATTATTGCGGGTGAAATCAAGATGGGATGGATGAATTTTTTGGGTTTTTTGAATGTTTTTGATCTTTTTGAAATTTTTTGAGGCTGTTTTTGGTATTTTTGAGATTTTGCAATGTTTTGATTTTCAATTTTTTTTATTTTTTAGGTGTTTTCTAAGATTTTTACCAAAGACCTAACCTAAGGACCTATCCTAGGGGCTTCGGGGGTTGATCAACAGATTAGCCTTGCCTATGTTATACACGCAGAGACCATGTAGTTTGACTGACAACTTGACTGATTTATAGATGAAGATATGAACATAATGAAATGTCAATTTATTATGAAAAACTCCTAGATGTCTCGGGGGATGATCAAAGATCAACCTTGCCTACGTTCAAAGCTCAAAGACGACGTAGTTTGACAAGACTTCTTCATTTTTTTACTTTTTGACTGACTTTTTGACTTGTTTTTGGTGTGATTTGGACGTTTTTGGATTTTCTAATTTTTTTATGTTTTTGGATTTTTTGATTTTATGATGTTTTTTGGTTTTTCGCATGATTTTGACAATTTGGATATGGATATGTGTGATGATATCAGTGTTTTATTTTTGAATTTTGTTGAAAACCAAGATAAGGTTGATTGATCTGATTGATGGATTGATGATGATAACATTGTTGAGGATACACAGCAATGCAAGGATAGTGTTAAGCAACACAAGGATTAGGATGGATATCCCAAGATGATGAGGGATTGATTGGATTTGATTGATCAAGATTGATGATAATAACATTGTTGAGGATGCATAACAATGCAAGGATAGTGTTAAGCAACATGAGGATTGGGAAGGATATCCCAAGATGATGATGGATTGATTAGATTTGATTGATCAAGATTTTGAAGCTTGATTTTGGAACAAAATTTGTTTGAATGATTTTATATGACATTAGATGCGACTAATATTGATTGTTTGGATTAGTGTTCGATAAAAGATAAAGCTTGATAAGGAACATCATTCTCGTCAAAATGTACCATGGGCTAGTAATTTGAAATTTCTTGGCTCCCAAATGCTTTGACCAAATTTGATTTCACGTTTGTCAATGTTTGGATCACCACATAAGTTGGAGGATATAGATCAAGATTTATTCCCAAAGCAAGATGTAAATACCTTCCCCAATGTCTAGCAATGTATGGAATGTCATGGATGGATGGATATGGATTATCTTGTGCTAAGATGAGGTTTTTGAATAAAGAAATGGTAATTTGGATAATGCTTCATGGATTAGATAACATTGGGTAGGATAGGATAAATGAAAATGACCCATGTCAAGATGTTTACCATAAGCAAGTGTAAAATGTGCACCAAAATTTGTCAACATCAAGATAATGTAGACCATGGATATAGATGGATGAAAATGGATTGGATGAATGGTTCATGGATGAATGGATTTGAAAGTAAAAATAAATGAGAAATGGAAATTACAAACTAATGAACATTGTTTGAAGGAAAGAGATTACCAAGAAATAGAGAAGCCAAACCAAGCACCACCAAATGCAAAGGAGATACAAGAATTTGATAAGGGGAAAAAACAAGAAAAAAAACCCAATATTATGAATGGAGGAAAAATGCCTAAGAATGATACAAAGAGAGAGAGAGAGCACTTAAGCCTTAAGCTTGAGTGCTTGAATATGAAGAATGAGAGGAGAGGCACCTCAATAAATAGAGGTGAGAAGAGGAGTTAGAATGTAACTCGCAACTCAATGAATGCCACCATTCATCTATGTATGTGCAATGTGTCACTTCTTAAGGAGGTGGCTACAAATATTCCTTAATAAAGGAATTAAAAATAAAATGAGTCATCCTCACACATGTGTGAGGAGACAAAAGAGACAAAAGACTTGTAGGGGTTCCTTTAGAATATTCCTACAAGTTAATAAATAATTACAATTAAAGAGTAACCTTCACCAAATAAAGATTAATCTTCTAACATCCCCCTTTAAGCTTTACTTGGGAGGTTACATCAAACCCTTCAATGGGTTGTAATCCAATATTTTTACAATGAAAGAGAAATTTATCTTTACAAAGATTTGTGGTGAGAATGTTTGTCACTTTATCTTCACCTTTACAATACAAAAGAGAAATTTTCTTATCTTCAATTTTATCTCTAATGAAGTGATGATGAAGAGAAATGTGCTTGGTCCTTGCATGAAAAATAGCATTTTGATTATCACAATATAAAGGAGTAGGATCCTTTTGAAGTAGACTCAAGTCTTCAAGTAATCTTCTTAACTATAATGCTTCTTTGGATGCATTAGTACAACCTTTATATTCAGCTTCTGTAGAACAAAGAAAAATAGCTTGTTTTTTTCTTACTATTCCATGAGATTGCACCTGATCCAACAAAGAAACAATAACCACAAGTGGATGTCTCATCATTGGGATCACCTCCTAAATCTGAATCAATATAACCTTTTTAAAAAAAAATCACAATTTGCATCATAAAAGAGACCAAGATTAAGAGTTCCTTTAACATATCTTAAAATTCTTTTTGCAACTTTAAAATGAGTTTGTTGTGGTTTAGACATAAATCTAGAAACTAAACCAACACTATAAGAAATATCAGGCCTAGTAAGAGTTAGATAATTCAAACTTCCTACTAATTGCCTATATAAAGTAGGATGATCAACAAAAGGAGTTTCCATATCAACCATTAATTTAGTTCCTAATTCACAAGGAATAGAAACACAATTTTCATTTTAAATATATCTAAGAGATCTTGAGCATATTTATGTTGAGAAAGAAAAAATACCTTTAGGTGTTTGTCAAATTTGCATACCCAAATAAAGTAATAGGCCTAAATCAATTATTTGAAATTGTTGATTGAGTTAAGACTTAACATCACTAATCAAATTGTTAGAACTAGAGTTGTGATTATTAAATCATCAACATATAAAATAATAATCACAATATCATTGTCACTATGCTTAATATATAAATTTGGACCATTTGCATGAAACAAGATTATTACCTTGAGGTAAGGGAACTAAATCCCAAGTATTATTAGAAATTAAATTATCATATTCTTCTTGCATAGCTAATATAAGAGTAATCCAATGCAGATTAAATAACCTTAAGCCTTGAATAAGAGTGCCAAAGAAGAAACAAATTGTAGCACAAATCATGGCTTATAGCCCAAATTATAAAATGTCAATATATAGGCATAGCAATAATAGTTATAGGTTTCTTCTCACTACATCATTTGTTGTATTGTAAAGGGAAATTGTATCAAGATGAATAATAAAGGACTTTGAAAATTAGTCCTAAAGATGGTTTTAAAAAACCATAGTGCCTTAGTTAAAAAATCCAATATCAATAGTCCTAATAATGGTATAAAAACCATATTGCCTTCAATAAAATAATGAAACATAAAAGTTTCAAGAACTTGATCCCCGTCAATTAAGAAAATAGATCTAAGTTCATCATAAATAAGTAAGTGCATACCATCAAAGTGGATGGAACTATTTTCCATGGGTCCCAAAACTCCAATGAGACTTGATAAAATAAATGATTCATTATAAATAGCGCTCCCTATGTAGCATTATTGCAAATGCGACTAGCGCATAAAATATATATGTGAAGGATCCATTGAGACTTGATAAAGTGATTAATTTGAAAAACATATATAGATGGAATAAATCCATCAAGAAGGAAAATTTACCAATAAGGCACAATATCAAGAAGGAAAATTTACCAATAAGGCACAATATCAAATTAATGAGACACAATAAAATATCAAATTCCCTTTATCAAAACAACATAATTGTAGTTGAGAAGGAAACACTAGGTTTTTTTATTAAGATTGTAATAGATCAAGACTTAGGTAGAGAGAATGATAATTTCTCAAGCCACAAATCAAGCCACCTTAAGTTATAAAAAAAAATATTAAAAAAAAATTGTGATGGAATAATGGGAAATGCATACTATGAAGAGAAGAATTATTAAGTATACATAAGTCATTAAGACGATACTCATACATTCACAACTACATGACTATCCCATTTTCATGTTCTAAATATAATAAAACAAGCACATTATTATTGGGTTGATCAAGTCCAATAATAAAGTACATGTGTAGTTATTTTAAAAGGCATTTTTTTTTAAAGAAATGTCTATTTAAAAAGACAATTTTTTAAAATGTCTCGAAAAAAAAGTCCATTGAGAAATTTAAAAATCTAAAAATCCCTTACGCAAATTTATTTATTTATTTATCTTTTTAAAAAAAAGGTCTAATTAGTTAGACAAAATAAAAGAAAAAAGGAAAGAGATAAAAGCTCCACCAAAATATTGAATAGATATACATAAGCATAATTCTTTTCCAAAATAGAAAAAAGATAAGTGCATTTTATACAAGCATGTTAATTTCCATTGCCACAGTAAGTAAGAATGTAACTCAAGCAAAATAAACTTAAAGGTTAATAATCAACTACTACAAAATGGATTAAAAGTGTGAATTCTAAAATTAATTTAACAATATGGTAGGACACTGAGCTTTCCATTTTTCTTGTTCATCTTTAGATGCAAACGGATTGGGTTTGGATCGGGTTTTGATTTCACAACATCCAAAAGATGTTTAAACTGAAATTAAAGTAGACATGATTGTAATAAAAAATCACAACTTTATGATAAAAATAATGACTACTTTAAATATTTGCTTAAAAAAACTCTTGATTGAATTAAATCTTCAAAAAACTCTTTAAAAAACAAATAACTCCTTTAGATTTGCTATTGCAAAATAAATAATTTAAAAATAACTATGCAATTAAATAATTATACCAACTATGGATTGAAAACATTATGTGAATACTAAATTAAATTAATAATAAATTTGAAATTAAAGCAATAATATTTGAAAAATTAATAAAAATACTAAATTAAAAATATTTTTAAAAAAAAATTAATAGATTAATATTAAAACTTAAAAATTTAAATATACAAAAATATAAATTTAATATATTTTTGTTTTAAAAGATGAAAAGTTTTATTTAAAAGACTATATTAAAAATATTAAAAATGAAAGTTTTATTGTTTATTAAAACTTACCCATACCGTGGTTGGGGCCCTAGCTCTGGCTAAATCTTTCCTGTTGGGAGATTGGTCACAAGGTCTAGTCTCCCCCACCCCCTGGAATCGGAGGGGGTTGTCGCCGCCGATCACATTAAAAGTTTACGTGCACACCACAGTTTATGGGTCGGTAACTACTAAAAAAAAAAAAAAAACTTACCCATACACGTGGAAAAGCCTCCTTAATGATTATTTAAAAAACTTTTGACTTTCTAAAAAAGTTCAAATTAAAAGAACTCAAAAATTCAAATTAAAAGAACTCAAAAATACAAGTAATGCCCTTAAAAAAAACACGGGCAGGAATAAAATGGAATTTGAACAAAATAAAACTTGAGGTGGGCGGGATTTATTTTAGGGTTTTAAAACTTTTAAAGGAGGTTGGGTGGGAAAAGAGATTGGAAGATTTTTTGAAAAAAACTTAAAGAAACTTCAAACCAGCCAAAGGAATAAGGTTTTCAGTTATTAATATTTTTGCAAAGAAGGGAAAGAAGCATGGCAACTGCATGTAAAGGTGGAAGAAGGATTTGCAATGGCGGAAACTTACAAACAACAAGCAATAGAGATGGCCAGAAAGAGGGTTGAAGCCCTATTTTATTATTGTTTTTGTATTTATTATTATTAAAAAAAAATAGAGGTTAGAACAGTGAAAGACTTTTTTAAGGAAAATAAATTGTTCTTTTTAAATTTAATCTTTTATACAGATTTAAAAGGAAAAATAATGAATTTTTTACAAATTTAGTATACATATATGAATAAAGTGTAGAGATTTTTTTTTTTTAAATGATTTTTTTTACAGAAATTTGAGCATGTAAATATGGAGAAATTTTTTACAAATTTGCAAAAAAGCAAATTAGCCTTTTTCTAAAAAGAATTTTTGAATTAGGTTAGATCCCAAAAAAATGATTTTTTTTTACAAAATGTAAAATATAGTGATTTTTTTTTTACCTAAAGAAATAAGTTCCAAACTAAAATAGGGTTAAAGCTCTTAAAAAAAAATTGAAATTTTTACAAAAGGGAAAATATAGTGAAATATAGTGATTTTTTTAGAGCAAAACTAATTATTTGCTCTAAAATATTAAAAAATAACCCTTTATTAGAGGGTTTTTAAATTTTTATGCAAAAAAAAAAATCATGCATGCAAAATATATTGCACAGATTTGAAATTTGAAAAACTTAGAAATATTTAGATAAGAAATCCTGCACAAGGGTTAGAAAAATATATCAAACAAAAAGCAAGATTAGACTTTTGGCTCTTCTCTTTTTCTCTTTGAGTGCCTCCAATGGTGTGCTTAAAAAACTTGGTAAACCTTCAGCAATATAGCTCACAAGATTAGTAATACCAAGCTCTAATACCATGAAAGCAAAAATAAATGAGCAATGAAAAGTACTAACTAATGAACATTGTTTGAAAGAAAGAGATTACAAAAAAATAGAGAAGCCAAACCAAGCACCACCAAATGCAAAGGAGATGCAAGAATTTGATAATGGGAAAAAACAAGAAAAAAACCCCAATATTATGAATGGAGGAAAAATGCCTAAGAATGATACAAAGAGAGAGAGAGCACTTAAGCCTTAAGCTTGAGTGCTTGAATATGATGAATGAGAGGAGAAGCACCTCAATAAATATAGGTGAGAAAAGGAGTTAGAATGTAACTCCCAACTTAATGAATGCTACCATTCATTTATGTGTGTGCAATGTGTCACCTCTTAAGGAGGTGGCTACAAATATTCCTTAATAAAAGAATTAAAAATAAAATGAGTCATCCTCACGCATGTGTGAGGAGACAAAAAAGACAAAAGACTTGTAGGGATCCCTTTGGAATATTCCTACAAGTTAATAAATAATTACAATTAAAGAATAATCTTCACCAAGTAAAGATTAATCTTCTAACAGGATTTATTATGGTTGAGATGGATAGAATGTTGGATTTATTATGGATGGGATGAGATACTTCCACCTGAACTAGTGCACACATATGCTTGATTCTACATATGATGCTTGTTTGTTAGGTTTTCATCATGGTATCTACCCAAAGTGCCATCGTAGTGGTTTTCACTAGAGGACGATTTTTTTTTTTACTATTTTCAATCATTTTTCTAATTTTTTTGGATTTTTGTATTTTTGTATTTTTTTGGATTTTTCTGAAAGATTTTAAGCTCATGCTGAACCACCTGATGGTGTCGATGTAGATGCTTTTTTCATAATGTTTCATCGATATCCTACTTGAAGAAGTTGTTTTTCCAAGATACGTGCACTTGAATGCAACTTTTGAGATTCCTGATCTACTTTGTTGATACCGGAGTTAACTTTGTCTTTGTGTGCACATCGCGACAGAGTGCCATTTGAATCTATATGATGAAGGGTGACTGCCAATACATGGTCAATGTGAGAATTGGATATCATGCGTGGAGGTGTGGATGGAGTGTGTTTAGGAATAAAAGATGGATTAGGAATAACTCTCCAAACTTGGGAAGATGAGCAATGATGGGTGGATATGAAAGTGTGCTTGGAATTAGGACCAACTGCTTGATATTCTTTGTACATTGCTTGGAAAGCCTAATTTTTCCTTTGTGGACATCTTTGATTGATACTTTTCCCTTTTTTATTTTGCCCCATAGTTTCTTTGACTGATGGAGTTTGATAGGGATAATCTTTCTTTGTACTTTTTGGTATCCATGTGTATTGGATTTGTCCATTATGCTTCTTAGCTTATTTTTCCTTGATAGTGTTCTTCTTGCTTTGATTTACATCCTTCTTTTGATGTTGGTCCCAATTCATGGATGGGGTGATGGGTGGATGACAATTCATGACGTGGTTGGTTGTAGTATTGGCACTGGTTTCACCATAAGGACTCTTCATGCTCCCTATGTTGACATTTTCTTGAGACATAGTTTCCCCCAATATGGTGGTAGTAGCACCTTTGTTCCTTGATTCTACCTATTTTGAGATGTCTTGTTTAGTAAACACTCTCTGATAAATGACCACTGCAAATGACGTTATTTTAATTTGTTGCTCTGCTAACTATGAAATATCTTGTTTTGTCTAACCTATTTCCTTGAGTGGATAATGCTAGATGTCTACATGCATGATGTCCTCAGTCTGAATTTGGGATATACCTGATCTTGATGTTGACAATTCTGTTTGACTGTAGGAACCAATAACCTACTCTTTTTGTGTAATAATATCAAGAGTAAAGGATTCATGTTTTGAATGAAGATCATCTACGTGTCCATCCACAAAAAGAATCTCATGGGTAGATGGAGTATGTGCTATGCAGGTGTGATCATCATTTGCGACATCTTGTATAGATAGGAGAGTGTCCATTAGATCATTGTAGTATCTTGAAGATATGAATTCTTGATCTTGATTAATTTTGAAATTGCTTTTGACATGCTTTGGATCAAGTTCTTGACATGGGTTAGTTTCAAAGGATGGATTGCTTATAAATGGTTTTTGGATGTCTTCATTAGGCATAATAAATGGCTCAATATCCTCTTGATCTTTGAGTGGACTTGGATCAAATGAGTTGAGGATTCCTTCAGTATTTGTAACGATGAGGTCAAAGGATGTCAATATGTCTTGGACAGGACCATTGCTAGACTTTGGCGAAAGATGGTGATCATGCTTTGGAGTGAATTCTTGAGATATGTCCTCTGAATCATTAGGTGATGTAGAGACATTTTCAACATGATCATTGTTTGATGGGTCGTGGATTATGTCAATAGGATCAAATAACTCTAACACTCCTTGAAATAGATCATTGCCGAATATTGTTGAAGGATTTTGATCACGACTAAAAAATGACTCTTGGTGCATGTTGATTTGATCGTTGGATGAGGTAGAAAAATATTGAAGGGGCTCATTGATGGATAGATCTTGATCATTTTTTTCAACAATTGTGGTGGAGAGATTGTCAATGCTATCAATAGTGTTTGAATCTTGATCATTGTACCCAATAGTTATTATTTTTTGATCAATCAGGTCTTGGATGAGATTTTTTAGTCAAATACAATATGATGTTGTGTGTCCCTTTATTTTTTGAAAATAACAAAGGTGATTTTCATTGTACCATGGTGGTTTCAATAAGAGCTCCTGATAGTTTTCATAGGTGGGAATTGTGATGAGTTTTTCCTGCGCCAACAGTTGCATGACTGATTCAATTGGTTTCCCAAGTGGTGTGTATTCTAATTTGTTACCCTATGAGACTTGTACTTTAAATTGACCTTGTGGTGATTGATTTTGGAGATGTGGTGATTGATCTTTGAGATGTGGTGATTGATCTTCAAGATGTGGGGGTTGCATTTGTTGATGTGGTCGATGTATGCAACCTAAAATGGTCACCTAGACTTTGGGCCCCATTTATTTAATTTGTCAACATCAACTTTCTGAATCAATGATTGTCGCATTTTCAAATCAAATTTCTTAATCAATTCATAGCTATTTCAAATGTTTCAATTTTCCCTAAGGTTTGAATGCTTCATTAATTTTATTTAATCAAAAGAAATAAATCCCTTTTAATAAATAAAATAATGTTATTTAATTGAAGTTAATATTACTTAAATAAAATGATGCTATTTAATTAAATCTATTTTAATTAAGTAATTTTATTTTTATTTTATTAATATTCATTTCTAAATTACATAATCTTATTTTATTTTTAGAGATATTATCATCTTAAATTAAATAAAATAAATGAAATATCCTCTCAAGAATATCCTGTGATGAAAAAAAAGGGAAACAAATCAGTTAAAAGGGAAATAAACTAAAAAAAGAATTCCAATCAAGATTTGTTTCTATTTTTCTATTTATCCCACATTGCTTCTGAATTTGCCTTCAATTCCACTTTTTCCTATAAAATGAGCCCTCTCATTCTCATTTCAAAAAAAGAGAAAGAATCACGAATTTTTACATCAGACTTATGCTACAAATTTGAATTTTATCATTTGAGATTACATTAGTTTGATTATATAAGCATCTTATTTTTAGAGCATATAGTTTAATATTACATTTTAGTTTAATCTTCATAGTAGATTAATTTGCAAAATAATTCATTTATGACATTGCATGTAGATTAAGTTTCATTTCAATAAATTAGTTTGGTTTATTACATTTTACAGCCATTTAGATTAGTTTTCATTGTTGCATTGCAAGAACAGGATTCATGGAGATTGGCATTCTTGCTTCTCCTCTTTGAATCTCTCGTTCCGAGATTGTATTTGCAGGGGTAACAGGGTTAATCTGAGGGCCACAATATCAATCCCTGCTCTTCTTGGATAGAGAGCTGTGAATCGATTTGCAAGGACTCATTATTGAGTATCCTTGCATGTAAGGATTCACAGAAGTATAACATATTTTCAGTTATACATTTTGGCTTCAAGACAATGAACCTCGTGATGCTCATGTCAATACAACGTATACCAATGACTTGTTCAAACAATCTAGACCAAGCTCACCACTTCAACATACCTCAAGGTTCACAAGTGATAGGCTTAGAAGAATTGAACGCGAAAAGAAAGCCTTTCTAGATGAACAAGCTGCAAAGCAAGAAAAGTTTAGACAACTTGAGGAAGAGAGCCAAGCTTTATTGGAAGTACAAAGGAAACTCACTCAAGAGGAGCAAGATAGGCAGTTAGCCCACCAATTAAACAAACAATACAATACAAGGGGTGCTAACAGTGGACATAATTCTCCTCCCTCCACCCCTTCCAGAACACCAAGAAGTAGAAGGCAGTCAAGCACCCCTTCTAGATCTCCTAGTCCTAGAGGAAGAAGGGCCTCTCAGTATGCTCACTATAGGAGGCAAACTCCTCCAAGAAATTCAAGACCACACTCCCAACATGTACATCCTGGTTCCCAACATGGAGGTGGTAGCTCACATTATGATTTTGATACTCAAGACTTCATGCGAATACAACAAGAGCCTATCTTCCAACAATATGTGGAGAGGTATTTGAAACAAAACAAAGATAAGTTCTTGGAAAGTCTAATCAACAAGGGTGCCAGAGTCCCTTATAATTTTGATGTGGACAACAAAATACAAAAGCAAAATCCCTCTCAAGAGGAAGAAATCCGCCAAATGAAGCAAATGATGGAGAAAATGATGCAACCTAAGAGCTCATTCTCACTAGACTCAATTTGTCCTAATCCATTTGACAAGAGTGTGAGTATGAAAGATTTTCCAAAGAGGGTGGAATTCCCACAATACGATAAATATGATGGCAATGGTGATCCACACGACCATGTGCGTCAGTTCTATACTATGAGCTTTGAATTCCATCAGGATGACTCCTATTTGATGAGGTTGTTCCCTAGGAGTCTTAAAGGACAAGCAATGGAATGGTTTACCAATATCACTCCTCCTGTCAAGACTTTTAGAGAACTTGTTCATAGATTCGCTCAACACTTCGCATATAATCTGTCAAGACCTGTTACTATGTTGGACCTATGCAACTTGAAACAAAAAATCGTGGGGAACTCCTTTGGTTACCTTCTTGCAAAGGTGGAGGAGACAATGCCTCGTGATCCTTAGGACGATCCACAGTGATGAAAAGATTGGACATACTTGTTATAATTTCCAGCCTAAAAATGAGACACATGAGATCAAAAGATAGTCTTCACTTCCTTTGATACCATGATTGAAACTGCATGCCGCATTGAGGATGTTCTAAGATAACAAGGCATTTTGACTAGATATAACAATAATACCAACAATGGTCAACACAACAATAGGGATAAAGGGAAGAACAACAATTGGAACAAAAACAAACAAGTTGTCAATGATGGAGTTGTGGATTCTTCCCAATCAAGAGATCAAAGTGTTCTTAATTTGACTAAGGTTGTGCAAGCAATGAAGCTTAATGCACCTCCACAACAAGAAAGTAAACCAAGATATCAGGAGAGGCCCAAAAACCAGAAGCGGCAATTTACCAAATTGGTGACTCATATGAGGATATTC
>VDFB02067877.1:0-16865 GCA_007258455.2 Sequoia sempervirens | reverse complement strand
GAATAATCAGATGCAAATGAATAAATATAAAAAGGATTTAAGTAATCTAGGCTGGTCAAGACCGGTGCCTCAGATATTGATTGCTTGATCTGCGTAAATGTAGATTTAGCCTCATTGCTCCATTCAATTTTAGTATCTTTCTTATCATCGCATTGAGGGGTTTGACAATTTCTGCAAACCCTGTTATGAACTTCCTTATGAAATTAATCCTCCTGAAGGACCTCATCTCCTTTTTACTGCCTGGCATCGTCAATTTCAAAATAGCCTCAACTCTATTAGGGTCTATGGATATTCCATTTTCTGATATCACATGCCCTAGAAGTTTCCCTTTAGAAACTCCAAAGACACACTTCTTGGGATTTAGAGATACTCCATAGTTGATACATCTCTTAAGGACCTTTGCTAAACCAACAGCATGATCCTTTCTTTTCTTGGAAAATATTGTCAAGTCATCAACATATATAATAATACACTTACCTATCAAATCTTTAAAAGCCACATCCATTGTGCACTCAAAGGTAGCTCCAGCGTTAATGAGGCCAAACAACATGTGTCTATAGGAAAATGTCCCCCACTTTGTAGTGAAGGCAGTCTTCATCCTATCCTCATGACTGACAAGCACTTGGTTATATCTAGAATAGCCATCTAAGAATGACATCATCTGGGATCCATTAACAATTTGTAATACCTCATCAAGAGAAGGAAGTGGATAGTTATCCTTCTCTGAGGCCTTGTTCAAATTCCTGAAATCAACACACAACTTGATCCCCCCACTTTTCTTACGTACTGGAACTAGATTGGCCACCCAAGTGGAGTGCCTTACTAGGAAGATGATTCTTGTTGATAAGAGCTTTTGCACTTCCTTCTTTATTAAAGGCTCGATCAAAGCATTGACCGGACGTTGCTTTTGATGAAAGGGCTTGGCTTTTGGCTTCAGCGGTATTGTGTGTGTGATCATAGAGGTGTCAAAAGTCTTCAAATCTTCATAGCTCTAGGAAATTGCCACAATATCTTCTTTTAACACCTTAATTATCTCATTTATGATCTCCTTGGGGTAGGTCTTTCCTATAAGGACATTTCTTTCGGGGCCCGAATTAGCTAGATTGATGGATTCATACTTCCCCCCTTCACTTTCCATTGGCACTCTCTCCTGAGCACGAGGATCATACTCAAATATCCTTTCTAAGGCTACCATCCCCTGGGATGCCAAGTACTCTTTTAAGTTCACATCTTCTCAGACATAAATCTTCGTGGTCCCATTCTCCCTGATCTCTATCTGATTCATCTATGATTTTCCCTTCAAAGACATCTGAACTTGCCAAGAAGGAAAGTATGTGTTGGTCATCCTCGAAGACCTAAAAATTTTGAACATTATCAAGGACTACTGGGATTGAAACCAGCTCAACTGAAAATCTTTTCAATTTGGAATCCTGCATGGGCTCCAAAGTACTAGCAGTAACTGCCAAAGCATCTGCAATCTGATTTTTCTCCCTAGGAATCAAAGTAATTGTGAAAGCATCAAAGTCATCGATCAGATTCCAAACCCTATTTTTGTAAGCAGCCAATCTTTTATTATGGTAGGTATATTGCCTGCGAACCTGTTTGATAATAACTTCATAATCCCCCATCACCATAAGAGATGTGACCTTCTTCTGATGAGAAAACATTAAGCCCCTAGCAAGTGCTTTGTACTCTACCACATTGTTTGTGCAACCAAATTGTAGCCTATAGGAAGAAAAGTTAGTCTTCCCCTTTGGATTGGTTAATTCCACCCCTTCTCCACTTCCTAATTTGGACTTGGATCCATCAAATTTCAAGATCCATAATTGATCTGGGGCTAGGATCTCTTTCTTTTTCTGGCCTACAGTCTTTTGCTTGACAGAAGTATATGGTGGCTCAGACTGGTGTTGATCATTAGTAGTTGAAGGCAACTGGGGGCACAGTTCATCAGAAGATTCCCCTTAATTGAAAATTTGTTTAGGAAGTGATTCCTGAACCTCCCCTTGAGCTAGGTCATGATTTAGTACTTTTGTCACCAATGCCCTGGGCATTGGAAGTGTTTTTGGGGAAAGTGTAATTGGCAAAGACTGAGATTCCTCAGTCTCAAGTGATAATTCAAAACATAGAACCTGAGTCTGCTCGAGTTGAGAAGATGATTCCCTCTTAGCAGAGCCGACTCTCGTAAGGATGGTTGCATCCTTAGCTTGAAATGGAAATTCATTAGTAGGGGTCTGGGGTTGGCATTCACCAGTTTCTTCTAGCCTGGATACATGTTTTAAAATGTCCACACAAGGTTGGCAAGTTAATTCAGAGTGATTCTAGTAATGCACCCTACACCAGTTAGGAAGTAGGAGACTCCACATATCGACCTCCTCTCCCAATACCAGCCTATCCTATTGTAATTTCCTTGTTAGGACTTGTTAATTAACAGTAATCATTGGGTCATTTTGTTGTGAAAGGGGTGAGTCATCAGAATGAAGTACTGAAAAGGTCATGATTTGCTCCTGCTTGTAAACTCCTATCTCGGTTTCGAAATAGGCTACCTCATTAGGGGAATCATATTCAGTGATCATATGTTTGAGCCTAGGCTCACTTTCAATTCTGATCTGGCTTGCTATTCCTTTCCAGGGCAAGCCACATGTGTGAGAAATCCAAAGACAAATATCCACCTAGACTTTTCATCAGGTCTCTGCTCAAGAGCATACCATAGGTTTCTGGGATATCTGCGACTTGGACATCCACATAAGTTTGGATCCTTGGATCGGATCCAATCTGTACATGGATATTTTTAAGCTCTCCTACCACATTAACTTTGTTTTATCTAACTGGATAACCTTTTTATTTTTCTGGAGTGGGCTCAGACCTAACTTCCTACAAATGGAAAATGGCATGACATTCCCTAATGCCCCAGAATCCAGCAGATAGTTATGTAAATTCTTTCCAAAGATTCTCAAACTTAGCAAGAAAGGTGGAGTACCAGTCTTACCTTTGTAGAGAGCTGCATTCATCTCATTAGTAGGAGTTTCCCTTTCTTTTCCTTTTGACCTATCTGCTTCCCCCAAGGCTTTCAACAAGATTTCCTTTTTAGCCGGGCACCATTTCAAAATATCAAAGAAAGACATTGAAGTCTTCTGCCTCTGCATCTCTGTAATGAAATCAAATTCTGAATCATTCCTAACCTGATATTTAGGAATTGAAGATGAATTACCTTTGTTCTAAGAATCTGATGGTCCCTTTGGTGGTGGTGGATTATTATCCTCATTCTGATTTGGCAGGACCATGTTATTAGGAGGGGCAGAGGTCATGAATGGCCCTCTATTTTGATTTCTAAGGAAATGGACCCCCTTGGTTTGGAAGGCTTGGGCATCGTACACATCTTCTACTGCTTCATTCTCTTCCTGGTTGGGAAATGGAAGTTCTTCCTCAAAGATATCATATGCCATGGCAGCATCCGTTGATCCACTAGATTTGTTGGATGCACCCTGGAATGGAGCATTTGCTTGGGCTATCTTAACCATCTTTTCCATCTCTAGGAAATTTACCTCAGAATGGACCACAGTATCACGTAGTCTACACCAATTGGTCATAAGGTTGAGGTTTTCCACATTAGCAGTGTGCGGCTTCTCGTCTCCCACTTGATAATTGTTGGAAACTCCTCCGTTATTGGATCCAGTATTCCATGGCCTATTGTTGTTAGGCCTTTAATTGTATCCTCTATTCTAAATTTTATAGTTTTGATTAGAGGAGTTTTGGGTCTGGAAATTCCTATTGGCATTCTAGTTGGTATTATAATTATGATTAGGATTTTGGTTAGGATAACCATCCTGATTAGAATATCCTCCCTGATTCTGAAAACCTTGGTTCAGGTTGTGAGGGGGATTTTGTCTAAGTTGAGCCATGTCATTAGACATCTGAGAAAGTGTCTTTTTGAGAGTCTCCATATCGTTGGTCAGTTGGAGAGTCTTTTCACTTTCTACATTCTTCACAACAAAATATTGATTAACTAAACTTGATCCTCCAGCTTGATTTTGGTAATTTTGATTTTGTTGGGAGGAATCCTGGGGACCATTGTTAAAAAATGGCAAGGGAGGTGAAGCTTGGAATTCAGACATGGGTCCATATTGGGAATAGGACATCCCTGGGACGGTATTGAATAGAGGGGGTGGATTCAACATTTGGTATCTTATAGGAGGGAGAACTCCTCCTAGACTCCCGGATTGCAGACTGATCTGTTGTTGCAATTGAATGGCGAGATGATATACCTTAGCCAAAGAATCAGTTTCATTAGCATTATAGTTCCTTTTCAAGAACAAGCCAATAAAAGGGTCCACAACCCTTAAGTATGCCAAAATGGCAATGTTCTTAGCCACCAGGTAAGGATCTTGCAACATTCTATACATTCTTTGGAACTTAGTGTTGAATAGAGGCAGCAGTTCATGGTGTTCTTTTCTTATAGTGGCAAACTGGTGGTAAAGGATAACAGGGTCTACATAAACCCTGAACTGATTGATAAAGGTGTTCTCTAAATCCGTCCAACTTAGAACCAACCCTTGGGGTAAGTTCAAGTACCAATTATATGCCATGTCTCCCAATGAATAGGGGAACAATCTACACACAAAGTCCTGAAGAGCCACCTGAGCACAGGTACAGGAATCTTTAAATGCCAATATGTGCTCCTCGACACTTCTTGACTCCCCATGCATGTACTTAGGACAAAACCTCTCTGGGTTCTTTGGGAGATCATGTATACCTCCAGGGATAGTCCCTAATGGTGAAGGGTTATTAATAAAGTAAGCCATAGGTCTTGGTGGTGATATAGGTTGTGCAGGTTGTGGAATGGGTGAAAGTGGCCGGTGAGGTGGTGTAGGTGGGTTTGGTGGAAACCCAGGTGAGGTGAGCGGTGGTGATAAAGGTTGGATCAAGACTCTATGAGCTCGAGGCCTATGTCCAACAGGGGTTTGGAGTTCAACAAGTGGTTCAGGGTTTTGAGAAGATCTAAGAACTCTCTCATACCTATCTTGTGAGAATGACCCAATGCAAGCCAGCTTGTTCTTCAGCCCCTCCTTCTAGCGCCAGATCTGTTGAGGGTCAAAACAACACAACAACATTAAACAAAATATTACTATTCTATTTCTCCTGAAAGAGAAAGATAACACATGGAGATCTAACTCCCACACTCTCTTCTATCCTTGGGCTTCCCCCAATATACCTACTGTTTGAACTCCAGGAAAAATCCCCACTTGGGAAGCTGCATAAACTACATAGGAGGTCATAAAGAAACACTTGGTTTCTCCCACTTTTATCATTTGACTGTGAATGGTGTCTGATACTAACATTGACCAGTCAAATTGTTGCCTCCCATCAAAAATAGTTTGAATGAAAGGAAACATCCATTCTTTAAATAGTGAAGCATCCCTTTTACTAAACACCCTAGAAAGGAACATGATTATATCTGCAATTTCTTTACTAAAGTCTACCCTCTTAGGCTGGTCTAGAAGCTTGGTCAGAGACTTCTTCTCCACCCTCATCCAAGTCTTATTCATGTGAAACCTATTCCTCTCCTTATTATCACTGTAAAGATTTAAAGCCTCCGCCTCATTCAATTGCTTAGGATTCTTGGGATCAGGTATATGAAACAAGAATTTGATCATTGAAGGCGTGAAGTCAATAATGAAATTACCCTTTACATCCACACACTGCCTAGTAGCAGGGTTATATGCTCTAGCTGCTACAAGAATCAACTCCGGACATTGAAGAGATAGGGGGAAAAGTGCAACATGTGCCAGTCCTGATTGAACAATCCTTTTTGTCCTTCCTTTGACCTGCTCCTCAGTGAATGTCTCCTCATGCAATTATTCATAGTTAAAAGGACCCAAATTGGTGTTAGTAATATCAGTCCACTCGGAATCAATTTTGCTAGCTGTGAGGACAACCTCCCTATGCTTACATCTCAAGGTATATAGGAGTTGTTCTACTTTGATCTTCTTCGGCCTAACTCCTTGCCATGAAGTTTCACCTGGCTGGCTCCTTTGAGAGGCCTCATCTGATGCTCCCAACATTTCTTAATACCTGCAAAAGTTCCCTGTATTAGATGAAAAAAGCATCTAAGTTAGTCAATCATATAATCCCTCCTCCATCCTCCTAAAATAATATTTACTTTATCAAACTATGCCTTTATCGAAGGTGGAACCGTAGAAGTATTAGGCATAAACAATCTCTCTTATCATACGGTGGGGTCGGGACGAGAACTAGACAAAGAACAAAACAGGGACGTAGGCGGGATGGGAACTAGACCAAAAACAAATGTTAGCTACCAAGTTCAACTTCCCCTCTGGATCTGGTTCTGACCAAAAGTAAAGATATAGTAACATCATAATAATGAATGGGAGAAAAATAATTCCAACAAATGGAGAGTATTTCAAACAAGGTATGGTCATATGGACCCTAAACCCTAGGTCACATGGGCCCCAAAGGAAACTATAAATAGCATAATTTTATCCCTCCTATAGCTCCTCTGTACAAAAGTCATTAAAACCATGGAAAAGGTTATATTGCAAAACCCTAGTTCGCTCGATATGTCATTTCCAAAAACACTAGGGCACAACGAGAAACCTACATGAACAACCCAAAAACTGGCGTGAGAAAACCAAAACAGGGTCTCAAAATGAAATGATACAAACAAAGGAAACCCTTCAAAATTAAAACCTAGTCAAATAAAACCGCGACAAAAAGTGAACTACGTCATGAAAGCGACAATAGAGAACAAGCTCTCAGGCTCTAAGAATGACAAACAGACAAACCAAAATGGAGCGAGCGGAAAAAGAAAGAACAAACAAGCCGAGGAACAAAAGAAAAGCACAAACCAACAAAGAAACAAAAGAACAAACCCTCCATGAATGTGCCAAAAACAGTCGAAAGAACAAGAAGAAAAGAAAGAACAAAAGCTGCTCTATCAAAGTTCCTCGGGATTGACAAGAAGAAAATAGACAAGATTTTCTCGCAACTCACCACAGTCAAATCAATCCTCTCAAGACTTTCCTGGCTGTGGTTTGCTTAAACACTTCAAATAATAATGATAATGAGCCAGTTTAAACATGATTAAACCTTTAAAAATTAATTTGTGCATGCAAATGAGCTGCATTTAATGCCATAAATGTGGTTGGGGACAAAGCCAACAGCATGAGCAGGCAGGTTAAGTCAAGTCACAGATATCAAAGGTAAGGTAGACATGGGCATTGAGACAAAATAAAGAAATTAGAAAAAAAGTTCCTATTTCATTTCTAACTTGAGGGAATCACGGCTCCGACAAAAGAGTGACCAAAAACAACAAACAAAGGCGGGGGCGAGGCGCAAGAGTGGGAAATGGAGACTTCCACAAAGTTCGAAGTTCGATACGATTCCGGATCCGATCTCGACCAAAAGCAAAGAAACAACACAAGAACAAAGGAAGTGGGACGGGTGAACACGGACCCAGCCGAAACAAGAACAAAGAAGCGGAGATGCGTCGGGCGGGGAACACTATGGAAGCTTTTGAAACTTCCTACATTGAGTTCAATCGGTTCCGTGAGGAAAAACTAAAACACAAGGAAATGACCAACAAATAGGAGAAGCGGATCCAGCCAAGTGTTGAGTTGAAAACAACCAGCAAAACAAAAGGAAAAAACAAAGAGAGAAGGCCGGAGTCCAGTCAGAACAATATCGAACTAAACGAAAAGTTTCCCATGTTTGTTGATTCTGGACCCACCCTCTGTGAACAAAACGGAACTTAGGAGGAGAAAAAAGAATACAAGACCCAACCAAACAACCAAAGGTGACAAAAACAAAAGAAAAAGGGGGACCCATTTTGTTCCAAAATAAAACAAAAATGGGGTGGTTATGCAAGGCATAACAAATGGCGACTCAGCTGGGAAAAATGGTTTACCCATTTTTAAGATATTGAAGAATTTAATCATCCCAAAACTTATAATTTATGAGACATGTTAACTTAAGTGTGATCAGAATATTTAAGTAAAGTTGAGCTGGAATCTCAAATGTAGAACCAACATAAACTATTGTTTGAATCTGAGTGTGTGCATACTTATGGTGCATCCTTCTTTATTTGAGCTTTCTACACACCTAAAAAACTATATCTATGATCCAAGCTACATGGGTTGAGTCCTTCAACTGTTTTGCAATGGAATCCCGGGTATTGCTCTGTTGCTAGTCAGGTGTCAATAGCCCTGACGGAGATACCTCTAGTTCTCTCAAAGCATTGCTTTTTTTCCAGTCAGGCATCCATAGCCCCGATAAAGATGCTTGAATTACCCATTTAGTATTGAGTTTGCCTTTATTTTAGTGCTCCTCTTTTCTTTTTTTTCTTTTACAGGCCTTACTTGTGAAAATTCTTTTCAAAAACCTTCTCAATACAAAGACTTTAATAGTCTAAGATGTGGGTTGAGAACTACAATGGATCCTATGACAGTCTTGGGGAAACATATTTTTCACTTGAATCGAAGATATAATCACCTTGAGATGAATAGGCACTTTATAGTCCGATGTTTTATCTATTTTGTGACAGATTTCAATGATAGTTCAGGAGGTTATCTACAATATACCTTACTCCTAATAGCCTTTAGACTCATGCTAAAATGGCCTTGCAGGAGTAACAAGAGAATGGCAAGAGCTCTACCACCAGGTGGCTGCAGATATAGTTCCTACATCCATCGACAAGGAGGGGATGGAATTGGATTACATGCCCCCACCGATCATAGAGGAGGATCCAAAGTCACTCAGACCATTTGTGAGCCTACAGGTAGCATATGAGAGTGTGAGGAGATGACTCCATTGAGTCGAGACTGCAGGACAATCATCCCAGACTCCAGCAAAGGTGGAGAGACTTTAGGCAAAGGTATCGTAGCTATAGGAAGAGGGAGCAGATAGTAGGGGAGCATCGGTTGGCCCTTGGACATATACAACACTTAGAGTTTGCACTCAGGTTTGGCAGATCATGGTCACAATCACATATGACCATCACCTGACATCCCACTACTAGATCATGAGGACTACAGCCTGAGGGATCTAGTTCCCATAGACCTCAATGATATTGTATATTGTGATGAGATGTACATAACTTTTTTGGATATATATATATATATATATATATTTATATGATCATTTTATGTTTTATGATTTGTATTAATGTGTTTGAATGTTAAATGGAAATGTGATTAATTAAATAACCTTGGTAAGATTACTTAATTAATGTCTTCATGATTTAACAAAGTTAATGTGATATAAGTAAAACTTATTGCAGTTTCCTTTAGATACAACATGATGATTAAGTATGTTATGCTAAATTAAATATATTTAATGATCTAGCTTATCATAACACACAAGAAGAATTTGAATAGTATGAAACCTAAAGTAATTATAAAAATTAATTAAATAATCACTTTAGTGCTTAAGACATATGCAAGATCAATTTGTCTTATAGGATATGAACCAATAGTTGTAACAAAACTGATTTATTATTCATACTATTCAAAGGGATTAGACATAATATCAATGCAAATGCATGACATTGATAGGTTCTTTAAGGGGTGTGCCATCTAGTTCAGTTAACATGTATGCACTAGACCCAAAAGTTTTGTCAACGATGTAAGGCCGTAACCAATTAGAACTGAATTTGTAGTATTTGTTTGGGTTGACATTGGCATTACATTGATTAGCAGATAGAACTAAGTCACCCTTTTGGAATGAGCAAGGAATAACATTAAGGTTGTAATGATTATTTTTCCTTTTGTAATAAGCTTGAAGATGTTCAAGAGTGTTAATGTGTTGTTCATCGAGCATCTCAAGCTAATGTAATCGTTGCTTTTCATAATGTGTAACATTAAAAAGTCCTTGAAGAGCAATTCTTAGTATAGGAAATTCTAACTCTAAGGGCATTATTGCTTCACTACCATAGACCAAATTAGGTGTGGTCCCTATGGAAGATCGAACACTTGTACGATAAGCCCAAAGTGCATAGTGTAATTGTGTGTGCCAATCCCTATGATTTTTGTTAACAATTTTCTTCAAGATTTGTTCAAGAACTTTATTAGTTGATTCAGCTTGACCATTAGATTGCGAGTAATAAGGTGTCATAAAACGATGTTGGATATTAAAGGTTTCTAAAAATTTCTTCACTTCATTATTCTTAAATGTTGTACTACTATTAGAAACTAATGCAGAAGGGAGTCCAAAGCGAGCAATAATGTGTTCTAGGATGAAACGACATATTACCTTAGCTATTGTAGATTGAAGGTTGATGGCCTCTACCCATTTTGTGAAATAATCAGTTGCAATGATGATAAAGGTATGTCTAGTGGAAGAAGAAGGTGAAATTTTTACTATAATGTCCAATCCCCAAACCATAAAGGGCCATATTGGAAGTTGAGTTTGAATTTAACTAGTAGCAGCATGATGCAAATTGCTATGTTCTTGACATTTATGACATTTTTGAACATAATCAAAGCAATAACGTTCCATGTTGCACCAATAATACCCAATACAAATAAATTTTTGAACCAATGTTTTCCCTCTAAAATGTCTGCCACAAGCACCTTCATGGGCTTGGTGAATTGCTAGAGGTATGTCAGATTTGTTTAAGCATCAAAGTAAGATACCATTGAATGAACTTCAATATAGCACATCAACAAGGATGAAATATTTAGATGCAAGCTTTCATAAATGAGCATGGAGGTTTTTGGTTGTTGGCTCGGGAAAAGTACCACTTTTTAAATAGTTGAATATGGCATCATACCATTAACTCAAGTTTTCCTCATTTGTTATAAAAACCTCTTCTATTTTGTCATCGATTGAAGGTTTCATGATAGTGTGAATGGTGAGTGAATTTTTTTGAAGGATCTTGAGGGGATATATGAGAGGCCGCACTTGCCATTGCATCTGCAAGTCGATTATCTTTTTGTGGGATGTTATCAATGGTAAATTTCTGAAACTGTTCTAACAAGTGCATGATAAGATCTTTGTATTTGGATAATTTTTCATGCTTGGCTTGATATGTCCTATTCATTTGTTTAATTACTAGTTGCGAATCACCAAATATCTTAATATCTTTTACACCCATGATTAAAGCAACATGTAACCCAACAATTAACGCCTCATATTCAACTGTGTTATTTGTACATAGGAAATTTAATCGATATGACAAGGGAATAGGCCTTCTTATAGGTGGGATCAATATAACCCCAACACAAGAGCCTATTCTACACTTAGATCCATAAAATATAATTCCCATGTTTTAGTTTTTATTGTCAACACACTATCATCAAGAAAAGAGTCATTGCTAGGTAATGCTAGAGGAGAAGGAGCGTCAACTAAGTGGTCAGTCAAGGCTTGGCCTTTGATTTCCTTTTATGAAATAAACTTAAGGTCAAACTCAGTCAACAAAAATACCCATTTAGCTAGATGTCTTGATAAGTCTATTTTATTGAAAAGATGTTTGAGAGGATCATATTTTTTCATGACTTATATTTCAGCATTTAGTAAATAATGTTGCAACTTCCTAGTAGTGAATATAAGAGTGAAACATTATTTTTCTATTGGTGTGTATCATGTTTGATAATTGATTAAAGTTTGACTAACTTAGTAAATAGGATGTTCTTTTCCATTATCATCTTGTTGATCCAACAATGTGGCAAGAGGATGGGATCATCCAACTATATAAAGGATGAATGGTTTGTTTGGCATAGTGGGTTGTAAAATGGGTGGACTTGCAAGGTATTCCTTCAAACTCTCAAAGGCCTATTTACAATCGTCATTCCAATCAAAATGTACATACTTCTTGAGGAGATGTGTGAAAGGTAATGTTTGATCAGCTAAGGAGGTGACACAACAATGGATGGCTTGAATTCTTCCTTGTAACGTGCACAATTGAGAAATGTTTCTAGGAGACCTATGGCATGTTTATTATAGCATCAATTTTCCTTGTGTCCACCTCAATGCCTCTATGAGATATGATAAACCATAAAAAATTTCCACTATCTACTCCAAAGACACTTTTTCAGATTGAGTCTTATGTTGTATTTATGCATTTGTTCAAAGATTTGTCAAAGGACATTCACATTGTCTTGTCTTGTTAAGGAATTGGTAAGGATGTCATCAACATAATCTTAGAAGATTTTATTTATGTAATCATGGAATATCAATGTCATTGCTCTTTGATAAGTTGTGCCTGCATTCTTTAATCCAAAAGGCATCATAACCCAACAAAATGTTCCCCAAATAGTTGTGAATGCTTTCTTGTATTGATCTTGTGGGTTGATAAAGATTTGATTATAACTAGAAAATCCATCCATGAATGATAACAAAGCATGTCCAGCAGTTGAATCCATGATCATGTCTATATTAGGAAGAGGAAAATCATCCTTTAAGGATGCTTTATTCAAATCATGAAAGTCTATACATATCCTAATTTGATTATTAGGTTTAGCAACTGTGACAATGTTTGAGATCCAAGGGGAATAATCAATAGTTCAAATGAAACCTACGTCGAGGAGTTTTTCAATTTCTCTTTTAACATGCAAGGCTATTTTAGAATTCATTTTATGTATCTTTTGTCGAACAAGCTTAGAATTTTAAGCAAGAAAAATGTTATGTGTGACTATCTGCAAGTCTATTCTTGGCATATCTGAATATTTCCAAGAATTTTTTTAGGAAAATAATGAAGAAAAGTTGTAGTATCCTCTTGTTCTTCATCGTCAAGGCACTTCCCAATCTTAATAACCTTTTTTTTATCATCTATTTCCATTGGTATATCAATTTTTTCTCCTAAGGGGAATGCATTAGACTTAGGAAATTTAGGATCATATGGTTCCATGCTTGTGTTTGTCTCATTAGTATCAACATCTTTTTTCTTTGTACTTATCATAGCATGGGTAACTTTTCTCTTGGAAGAAGATGGCTTATCAAAAGCTCGTAAAAATTGTTTCAAGGCTTCATCACTTTCAACATACTCCCAAGATGGTGGGGAATCCATATCGAGGAATTCATGATGTTTTAGTGTAAGATTGAGTCTTGGTTTACATGTGATGGTGTTGATATTGAGCAATGAGTGTTGAGTTGCTTTTGTTATCTTTGAAAAAGAATACCCCAAACCAATCTTTGTCTCTTGTGTATTAGGCTCTATAGGGACACAAATTCCTTGTTCATTCTTTCCACATCCTTTACCATTATATCCCAATTATTTCACAAGCTCATAGCCTCATCCATAAAGTCTTTCCATTTCCTACAAATTGGGTGGTTGTTGATAATCTATCTCATCAAAATTTGTTGTGTAGGTTGTATTTTCTACCAAAGTAGATGAGCAGATGTTGGGGAGGAGTTTTCCAAGTTATGAGTTGTCATAACCATTGATTGTTCTTGATTTTCATCCTCTTGTTGGGTGATTATGTATTCATCCATAATTGAAGGTGTGAATTCTAATGTACCCCAATCGTCACCTAATAATTTAGAGATTGATTCTTCTTCTTGTTTATTGGTCTCAAGAGGTTCTATGTGAGATGTTGGAATTAAAGTGTTTAGAGGACTCATTGTTCCTTTTTCAAGTTGTAATTAACTTTCAGGCTTAGGGTCTATTGCAACTTGATAAACTTTGTTGTTATAGAAATATTTCATTACTTGATGAAGGGTTAAAGGTACCACATGCATCTCATGAATCCATGGCCATCCCAAAAGAAGATTGTACGCAAGATCATAGAGCATGACATGAATAGGAGTTTGCAAGGTAATCACTATGATTGTGATAGGAAAAGTGATTACACTGAGTGGTTGCTTTGTACTATTGTCGAATCCCCTAATAGATAAGGAATCATGTTTAATTTATGATTTATCCACATGTACTTGATCTAGGAGCTTTACACTGCACACATTAAGGGTAGAGCCATTGTCAACAAGGGTTCTTTTGATGCATGTTGTATTATATTGAGAAATTATCATCAATTCCTTTTTTTGCTTCCTTAATTCTAATGGAGGGAGCTCATGTTGATGAAAGGTAATGTCTACAATAACTATATTCATTCCTTGTATAAGAGATGCCACATGAGTTACATTTGTACTAGGAGGAACCACTATTTGTTGCAATGTTGTTTGCAACATAGAATGATAGTTTGGTGAATTTTGAAGAAGGTCCCAAAGGGAGATTTTGACAGGAGTGCTCTTAAGTTTCTTAACAAGATTGTACTCTCTTAATCAAGGAGCACTAGGTAGTGTGGAATTGGGAAAAGGTAAGGAGGTGGGGGTTGGTTGTGGTGGTTGTAAGTTATTTCTAGTGTAATGTGTATGGGAAAAAACATCATGCTTAGGTGGGTAAAGGGTAAACTCAAATTTAGGTGGAGGTTGAGGTTGATGTGAAGGTGGGTAAAGGGTAAACTCAAGTTTAGGTGGAGGTTGAGGTTGATGCAAAGGTGGGTAAAGGACAAGTTGGGGTTGAATTACACTTACATCTTGTGTTTTAGGTTTCACACAACAAACCTTAGTGGATGGCTTTTGTGAGATGAATTCCTCAAGGGATTCATCTAACATATCAAAGTAATCACTACTTAAAGGTTTGGGAGATGAGTTGTCATTAATTGGTTTAGGTTTATCATCACAAGCCTTAGTGGATGATCTTAGTGAGAGGAAACTTTGTAAGGCTTCATCTAACCTATCCAAGTCATCATGACTAAGAGGTTTGGATGATATAGTTTTCCTAAAGTGAAGCATGGTTTTGATTGTTTCATTGGATTGGTTAATGTTTTTTTTGTATTTGCTGATGAATTTAATCTAAATGAACTAGGAACTAGTGCTGAAAATGAACATTGTAAAAATATAATGCTATCCATAAGTGCCATTAAAGTAAATGATGGTAATGCTTATGATTTGAATATAACAAAAAATAACCAAACAAAAATAGAAAAGTAATTGTAACAAACAAGAGGTTAAAAACAAGAAACTGAATTTTGAAAATAGTAATGTAGAATGTGTACTGGGACTGATTCGCCCAAGATGGTGAATGAGTCCCACTAGGGGTATGTTGAAATTTTTTCTAATTTTTCTTTTTTGATTTTTTTCTATTTTTTCAAGTCTGTACAATGCTAGTCTAAAGTGAAAATACAAAATTTCAATAGTTTAAATGATTGTAAATGCAATAATGAAATCTATATGATCTTTTCACTAATGCAATTTTTGAAAACCCTAGGATGCAAAACAATGCAAAACCTAATGCAATGTTGATGCAAGCTAACCCTAGGGTATGAATGCACATGAAATCAGAATGAAATTTTTTCTAAAGTCAGGTTTACCAAAATGTAAACAAATATTTTGGCAACCAATGTGTTTTTTCTAGCCCTTCTAGGGTTTTTCACCTAAAAGGGGAAAGATGGGGCCAAAATGCAATGTAAACATTCAAAGATTAATGTTATATGGAAGCAATATTCCTAGATGAGATGATATAAATGCAATAAACTAAAAAATAAAGGTGATTATTAATGCTAAACCTAGGAAATATAACTTGTTTGAAAACATAGTGGTGTATGCAAAAGACCTAAAAAGATGAATATTCCACGTGGCTTGTCATGATTCATCCCTTGGATTTCCTCTCATGTATTTTTCTTATCTTCATTGTGTCTTGTTCATATAAAAGACTAGAAGATGTTTCATTTTAAGTTAAGTTTATAATTTGTGGATGTTGGAAGAGCCAACACTTCTTTAAGTTTTGTTCTTTTCTCCTATTTTCTAAATCATTCTAGATTAAAAACTCATATACACATAGAACCAATTAATATTGAAGCTAATTTGAAAGATAATGAATGCTATCTTTTATAGTTGGTTGTTTGTTCATTTGGACAAGATTCTATGCTGTGCCATTTAAGGGTGCATACATAACCTACCCGGTGTCCAAATTAAACCCCCCTTCTTTAAAAGCTCACACCATTCTATGCCTAGTTGTGAAGCAATCATGTGAAGTATAGAGTGGTTTTCTTTGATTTGGTTAATTCTTGGGGCATGCATGGATAATACCCATGAGCTCTTTTACTTTTCAAGTACTTTTGATTCTTTATTTTAGATTAGATGTCTAAATTTCAGAAAATGTACCAAAAAATAGATGAATGAATGGAAATTTTATTGTAAATATTTCATTTCCATTATATTGTTGAATGCTTAAAGCTAAAACTACTTAAGTGATTTCAAAGTTGTTTGGAATTCATGAAATACTATTGCATATTTGTCAATTTCATGGAATCATCTGATCTGATCATCCTGAGAATATCTTTCACCGAACCTTATGAATCCTTTTAGAACTATAAATTATCGTTTACTCCTCATGATTAACAACATTATCACAACAAACCTGATGTGAACCTATTATGGTCAAGACCTAACCTAAACGAGCCTTGGGATTAAGTTGAGTTAGCCTGAAGATTTAGGTTGTCCTGGTTTAGTCTTTCAAGTAAAGATAGGTTCTGTAAACAAAGATTTTGGCACTTAATGTGTTGTTTCTAACCCTTCTAGGGGTTTTCACCTAAAAGGGGAAAGATGGGGCCAAAATGCAATGTTAACATTCAAATATTAATGTTATATGGAAGCAATATGCCTAGATGAGATGATCTAAATGTAATAAACTGAAAAAGAAAGGTAATTATTAATGCTAAACCCAAGAAATGTAACCTGTTTGAAAACACAATGTTGTTTGCAAAAGACCTAAAAAGGTGAATAAAAATGCAAGTAAAACAAAATAGAAAGTTGTAAAACTGAATGTGTGCACCTATAAACCTAATAGAGACTGGAAATGACTCTGAAAAACTATAAATGTTGACTTGTTGACTGACTGGGACTCATTCACCAAC
>VDFB02067875.1:0-17261 GCA_007258455.2 Sequoia sempervirens | reverse complement strand
TTAAATCCACTCTTCCACTCAAGGTTACCCCAAGTTTCTAGGACGGGGACGGGGACGGCAGGGGACGGCGGGACGAGTCCCCAAGTTTCCAATTTTTGAGGCCAAAATTAGGGACGACAGGGGACGGCTATATAAAAATATAGGGAAAATTTAAAAAATATAGGGAAATTTTAAATATTCAATAGATAACATGAATAAGGCATGCATAATACACATTATAGAACATTAACATATAACATTTGTGTTCAACATTATGCCAATACTCAATAGAGTCAATAGTCAATACGCATTCAAAATTAACATGCAGTTACACAAATCATGAAACAACCTCCAAGTTATAATTTATAAACTTATATCAAAATGCCCAAAGGCTACATTGCTGCCATATAGTTTTAAAGTTTTAGTTTGCTATGAAAATCAAAATACAATATCGTATGTCAATAATGAATACAAATTTACAAAATAAACAAAGAGCACTGCTGCCCCTAATCATCTCTCATAACTGCATCAAAATCAGAGTCATCCTCTGAGTCACTGCCACCGTAATGCTCCTCCTCAACCAATGGGACCCCAACCAAGCCCTCAGCTGTCTCCTCCTCATCTATCTGAGCCGCATCCTCAGGATCAATATCCCACCGTAGAGCTGGAGTCTGTCGATCCTAAAGCCGAAGAGCACTATGAACAGCCACTAGCTTCTCTGCTCGTCTAGAGGTAAGTCTATTCCTCTTGACAGAGTGGATAAAGCCATATGTGGACCAATTCCGCTCTGCAGCAGAGGAACTAGCAACCTGTGCAAGAAGGCGAGTGGCAAGTATCTTCAACCGCGGTGTATCTCTCCCATGATAGGTCCACCATCCAATAGGGTTCCCTTGAGCTAATATAGCTCTATCCAACCTCGCCTGTGGTTTGCTCAAGTTTGGGCCATTAAGATTAGCAAAGTCTAGAAATTGTGACCGAAGTATTGAAGCTTGCTCAGCTGGATAAATCTTTTCAATGGCCCGTGTGAACCCATCTAAAACCTCAGGATCATCACATGGAGGCACCCTACCATCCCTTGGTGCATACCATTTTGGATTTAGAGCAAAGGCAGCCATATGAAGCGGGGTGTTCATTGTATTCCCCCTCCGCGTCACAATGGGCCTAATGTGTTGCTCATATAAATCCAAAGTGGGGTCCTTTGCCAAAATAACTTGCCTGATCTTCCCAAGCATAGTGTCAAATGTCTCATATATCTCTCCAAGACTAGGAGAGTCTATATCAACATATCTAATGACATCTACAATGGGCGAGATAAAGGAGCAAATATATCTGCAAAATGCAAACAAAAAGTTCAAAATAATTAGTTGACAAGTTATTTGACATGTTAGAAACTTCAAAAGTTGGAACATTGGACAATAAAATTAAAATATTAAAATCACAAATTTAATATGAAAATCAGCCATCTAATATGTCTTACCTCACATTGGCCCACCAATCATCATCGAGGATCTTTTGTTTGATGCTCTTTCTTTGAGTAGAACTTGCATTAGGCCATCTAGTCCACTCAGAATTGACCATCATCAGTTGTAGAGGCTCATGCACCTCAAGCATCCTCTCCAATAGGATGAAGTAGGTGGCATATCTACATTCATTAATTCAATGATTCATTAAAAAATAAAAATTTAAAACAAAATCAGATTAGGAATACAAATTGAAAGTGAAACAAAATGAAGTAAATGGCATACCTTGTATCAACAGGTTTGAGAAACTCCTTTGAAAATGTCCTGAAAAGAGCAAGTGAGGTGTGGTGGTTGCAAATGAACATTTGAATTTCTCTAGCTTCTGCCACCGTTTTCTTCACCCAATCCATCTTCCCTATGTCTTTCAATGCATTGTTCAATGCATGAACACAACATGGGGTCCAAAATATGTGCCTGTAAGTACCCTCCACCATCAATCCAGCCGATTTGCACACACGTGCTGAATCAGTGATCACCTGCACCACATTTGCAGCCCCAACCTCCTCTATGGCATCTCTCAAAATGGAAAATTGGAAGTCAGCATCCTTACGTTTCCCTGAACAATCTACGGCTCTAAGAAAATAAGAACCAGCAGGGCATGTGACTATAACATTGATGAGTGGCCGACGTCTACAATCAGTCCACCCATCCATCACTATAGAGCACCCCGTCCTCATCCATGTTTGCCTCATCTCCTCCATTAGCACATTAACTTTGGAGTACTCTTTGTCTAGGAGGGTGGTGCGTAGCTTATGATCTCTAGGGGGTACAAATGAAGGACCAACAGCGACTAAGTCTTTCACCATTTGTTTGAAATAAGAGGAACGGGCCACATGAAATGGAATGGCATGGGCAAAAAAGAATTTGGCAATGGAGGATTCACAGGTTTCTCGTGTTTGGTTTTGAAACATGGACTCAACTGAGGCTCCCTTATCACCACCAATCACCTTCCTCTTTCCTCTTAAGATAATAGTACTACCAACTGTGGAAGGACTAGGAGTAGGAGTAGGCATAGACGATTGTGAACTTGGGAAAGAAGGAGACCCAGTTTGAACCCCACCATCACACTCCATTTGAATTGTTTGACACTCTATAAATAGTGCATCTGTCAATGCAGGACACTTTCTAACTCCATGGCCCACCTCACCCAAAAAATGAGACTTAACTCTAGTGTAGCTGCCCCTAAACTCCTTTTCACAAACATGGCACAACCAAACCCTACTCCCCCCTGATTTTTTTTGTCTTTCACCCATGGCTGTCACAAATTGAAGGAATGGTTTTTTTTTGTCTATTGGGTGTTTGGCATAGTCCTTCATAGTTTTGGAATTGGTTGATGAATGATGGTGTTGGGTAGGGGTTATATGCTCTCTAGTTTGCCTTCTAACTTGCATTTCAACTTCACTATCACTCCCACCTTCACTATTGCTCATATTTTTTGTTTTTAGAATGCAAGTGTTGACTGAAAATGAACAAAATAAAAAAAAATCAGACTATGCAAACTTCATATTTTGCAAAAAAAATGAAAAAAAAGAATGGTGAAAGAAAATGCATACCTTTTTTGATGGATTTGCACTCCCAGCAACACTCTTTCAACCTCCTCTCCTCCTTCAAACAGCTGCTTCTTCTCCTTCAATGGCTGCAATTCTTTTTCTTCTCAAACCCTTGGCTCCCTACACAAACAAAATGAAAATAATGAACTTTTAGAGGCCTCCTTTCATTCTTAAGAGAGCAAAATATGGTGGGGCCCACGTATGCCACATAGGCAGGGTTTTAATTTTTAATTTTTTGCTTTTTTTGAATGCTTGCTTAAAACGCTGGGGATCTACTGTCATTCCCTCAGCCGAGGGATCTGCTTCACTCGGCCCCTGCCTATCCCTGGATCGGCCACTGGCCCCTTTCTTAATTATGTCTCAAGTAGGCCGCCCCCGCCCCAGACGCTTCAGCTTTTTTCAGTAGACGTCCCCACCCCTAGCCGGGCCCCTCTCACCGATCGCCCCCGAACCGGACTCCGTGGTTTGGGGACGGGTCCTGTAATCCCGCCTCCACTTATTAACGTGGGGAATATTATTCATTAATAACCACTTATTTTGTGGGGGGAATTTACAATCAAGAAAGATGTTTATTTTAAAACTCAACCACTCAATTGTGGGAGTGTAATCAAGTATAAATTGCAGCAATAAAATGAAATAGCTGTTAGTACTACTAACTAGCTTTACAATGAATAGAAATAGCTGCAAATAAGAGAGATAAGCTTCTAGAATGTTCTTTATCCACACTGGCGGTAAACCATCCAAGGGTTACATATATGAGAGATTAATCATAAGATTTTGCAGCTAATTAAATGACTGGAACAGTACTACTGTTTACAGTCTTATAATGATAAACAACTGCAATTTTCAAGTGTTATTACAATCTTTACAAAGCACAATGAAATAGAAGATTTTTCCACTTGATATCCTCTCAATTAATGAAGCTTAAAACCAAAATCAGAATACTGAAGCAAACTGATATAAAAATCAGCAATCTGGAAATGATTATCAGCAAACTGAAAACACATAAAAATAATCACAACTCCTTCACAATACCTCCAAAAGATGAAATATAGCTTGCAAAAACTCTTGAGAAGGTTGGCGCCCAATTCACAATGATAAAACAGCATCTAAACTCAACCATTAATTTATGCACGAATCCCAATGCTCTCCAAAAAGGCACGGCCTCCTTGCAAGGGCGATTTTGCTTAATAAAATCTTAAACTTGGAATTAAATTTTGATAACCTCCAAATATGGTCGCCTCTATTATAGAAATGCAATGATCAAATACCCATAACCAAATAAAATTCATACTAAAAGATGTATACAAAAATCACTTTCAACCATGATAAACCAGCAACATAAAAACTGGAAATATCTCACCAAAACTCCACAATAATGCTCAATATGTACTTCTAGATGAAGCACACTCTCAATCCACCACCTAGGGAACCATAGTTGCAGGCCCGAAGAATGGTATAAATTTGCTAAGCTTTCCCTTAGTCGATTTTGATTCATTCAGCAACAGAACTTTGCTCTTCAAAAAATATGCATAATCAGGCCTTTCAAACAGCAGTATAATATATAAGCTTCAAATTGGCAAATGAAGCAACAAAAAACTCTTCAAATTCCAAGAAGTTGAATCACTTCAACTTCCAAAAGCGGATGCCACCTTTTAATTTTACTTTTTTGAAATAATAATAAAATATTACTCAACCTCCTTTAGGCATCCAACTTCACTTTGAAACAATAAAGCATTTAATAAGTCATTAAATCCACAATTGACCCCCTTAATGGCCCCTCTTTTAAAGCAACATGAAGATATTACTCCTAGGTGTGGGATACAACTGAGAAACATAAAATTTGACTAAGTATAAACTCAACTCATGAAGAAAACCAAACCCAAGGCCAAACCAAACTCATTTATAAATAAGATGACTTTGAGTTGAGTCACTGGAGCGATGCCATCGCCAAAATTAGACTTACTAAAAATAGCCACCGCCAAAAATAGGTAAGTTTACCTCAAAACCAACAGTAACTGAAGCAAAGAAGACTTAATGAAAGTAGAAACCCTAAATTTCATACATCCGAAAGTAGCCTATGGATTTCAAAAATAGACTAAAAAACTAAACGTAAGATTTATGGCCAAATGACATTACATGAGCCATCTCAACAATCGTACAATTGTGCCGCTCTACAACATCGTTTTGCTGAGGAGTGTAGGGTGTGGTTAACTGATGTTTTATCCCATGAGTATCACAGAAGTTGGACAATGCACTAGAACAAAATTCCCCACCCCTTATCTGACCTAAGAGTTATGATACAAGAACTAGACTCTTTTTCAACCAAGGCCTTAAACTTCTGAAATACATAAAAAACTTCTGATTTTTGCTTAAGAAAGTACACCCACATTTTCCTACTATAATCATCAACAAAGAGAAGAAAGTACTTGCAACCAGTTACAGAAGAAGTAGACATAGGCCCACAAATATCAGCATGAACTAATTGAAGTACCTTAGGAGCGCGCCAAGAGTCGCCATCCTTGAACGGTGTGCGATGCTGCTTCCCGGCCTGACAAGCACCACAAATGCCCTGATGCTGAGTCTAAATGTCAGGTAAGTCATCTACAAGTCCCTCCCGAGAAAGCAGAGATAGTGCATGTTCAAGTGCCCGTACTGCTGGTGCCAAAGACTGGTGACAGCTGAATTTCTCGCTGCCAAGGCTAACTCTGGAGAATCACTAGTGTCCACAAGCCTATAAAGGCCATGATCCTCTATCCCAACTAATTCACCCCAGGCGTAGTCTCACATCTACAATCGTAACATTTGTGTGAGTCAACACTACATCCATCCGAGAATGTCAAGATTATTTTGATCAATGAGAGAAGATTAAGCTCGACATCGTGTACATAATACACATTGAGGAATATGCGAGATCCCTCCCACTGTGATCAACTTGAACAAAGGCTCGTGGTCATTAACCGTATTCCTTTGCCTCCAAAAATCAATCGAAATAATGCAAAGGGAAAAGTCTGTGAACCAATCACGCCTATGTGAGAAATGACGCGAGGCACCAAAATCTATGTACCAAGCAGAGGATTTGACATGGTCTGCGGGCCTTTTTGCCATGAGTGCATAAAAGGCAGATTCCTTCTGCTCAGAGTGCTCGGCAACATTCGCTTTCTGCTGAAACCCTCCCTACTTCTTTTGCTTAGAAGCCAAACGAGCACGACAATCCTTCTTGATGTGGCCAAATTTATGACAGTAGTTACACTGAACATTTTTCTTCTTCAGGCTGGTGGAGGTCTGACTTGAGCCTTTCTGCTATGAAGGCTAACCTTTCCCTTGATGCTTCGGATGGGTTTTAGCTGCAAAAGCCTGCTCCGTGGAGGATGATGATTCACTGCTACCGAACTGTTGTCTCTAGCGATCCTGCTGCAACAGGATAGTGCACAAATTCGGAAACTTGAGATCAACATTAGCAGACGTAATGTTGAGAGTCTCTATGAAGTGTTCATAGGACTTCGGTAGACTTTTCAGGGTGATCACTACCATGTCTTCCTCCATTTTTCGACCAATCGCATCCAATTGATCTCTGATCTCCTGGATTTTATTCAGGTGCGCTTGCAGAGTTGTCTTCTCATCCATCATGATAGAAAACAACATATTCTTCAAAAAAAATGCACGGCTTTTGTCAAAAGTTTCATGCAAACCCTTCAAGTGATCCCAGATCTCCTTAGTTGATTTTCTAATTGGAATCTGAGGGAGCTGATCATCAGTAACCGAAAGCTTAATAAGCATTACGACTTCACGATTCTGCTCATCAAACTTATCCTGATCCTACTCGCTGTGGACGAAAGTAGCATTGTCGAGGATCATTTAATCAAGGCCGCAGATTCAACCATTGTCATCAATCACGCCTAAAGTTGTAATTTCATTAAATCTCCGACGCCTCCAACATCAAATTATTTAACCTGCTATCTTCATGTTTTTCGAGGCAATGTACCCAGGTATTGAGAATAGGTTGATGCAATTAAACTCATGCACAATTCCAATGCAAAACAGAGGTAAATTTAGGTACGTACTCTGTAAAGTACAATGTACCTAATGGCACAAAACGATGCACCTTAAAATTTCGACCAACTCTTAGTTGAGCTCTTGAAAACCCACTCAAGAATCAAGAATCAGAATTTTTTATCTTTGATCCGGCTGGGTCAAACTCTGAAATGAAGTGTTGGAAACCTTGTTGGAGTTAAAATGACATTGAGAGGGGGGGGTGAATCAGTGTCTTAACTATTTGACTGAATTTTAAAATATTTAAACACACAGCTCAGATTTGATCTCAATATCATTTTGATTAGAGCATTCATGAGTTGAATGTAATCATTCATAAACATAATTGAGAAAAATAATGACTCAATAGTGAACTGAAACAACAATAGCATAATAAACCAAAGAGAACACAGAAGAACAAAGAGGCACAATATTTTGCCAAGTGGAAAACCCTCCTGGGGTATAAAAACCACTCCCTAAATGCCTTCCAGGCTTAATCTTTTAATCAACTGTTCACAATGCCTTATAGGCTGATTTTTGAGCACCCACTCAAGGAGCATCAACCCCTCATTTAGAGATATCTATCTCAAGGAGTACCAACCCCTCAAATTATGTTTTGAACAATAGTAATGATTCAGAGGATTTCTTTGTTTTCAGTTAAGCACATATCTCTCTGTTTTCTTGTCTACATAATACCTTAAAGATTCAATAACTGAATCCCTAAAATACCTCATAGAAAAGAAATTTACAATCTCTGCATTTTTATTCAGATTTTTATTGCAGAGTTTTATCATACATTTTCATACAACCCAAGAATGATAATCTCAGAATTACAATAACAGCCGAACAGAAAACTTAGTTTTCTGCTCCTATTTATAAATGCCAGAAAAGTAACAGACTGCAGAAGTAACCGCAGAACAACCAACCAAAACAAGAGTCGTTTCACCCAGCTTCTGAAACTTGTGAGATTGTTTCTTAGACAAATCTATAACTCCCATGGCTCCATCAACCACTATCAAGCATCCAACCAGAGAGGCGCATCAAACAAACCTTCCATAGACCTTTGTAGAAGCCGTTACAGTTAGCAACAACAGAAACGTAAACATTCATGATGGCGGACAGGTTAGGGTTCAATACCTAGCTTAAGAGAATAAACTCAAAAAGTTTGTCCTAATCTTTTCAATTCAAACGATGACACGTTATGCCGTAGGCAACTCTAACGTTGCCAGACAACCTTATGGTTGTCGCTTTCGCCAAGAACCACCAGAGTCGGAGAGAAGATATATCGAATACAACATGCTACGCCGATGGTCTCCCTTAGTAAAACATTCTTTCGCTGAGACATGAGGAAACTTCTTACCGAGATGCCCTTTTAGTTTCATTCACAATCACTGTAACAGACAACTTTCGGGAAGACCTCTTGGAGAATAAACTGTCATTCTAAAAGACATTCGATACACATTGTCGCCGTGACAATTCAACACCTATGCCGAAGGCCTTTATCATTTCCAAGTCGCCGAAACTATACATAGTCGGGGAGACACTATATAGACTGCTCCATGTTTCACCGTTACTCCACATGATATAAATTAGTCACTGTGACAAATGGTTTTTCTTATTGACGAGCCTTCTATCTTGTTTTAACACTGTCGCTGTAACCTAATGCTGTCGGGAAGACGTTTCATAGAATACATTAAGTTTCACCGAAAGACTTTATTCACTCTAAATCGCTAAGACTTTACCAACCTTTCACCGAAAGCCTTTCATTCGCCTTCGCCATGACTTTCCACAGTCGGAGAGATATTATATCGAACACAATATGTTTCACCGAGAGCCCTTAATATTTTCCATCGGCGAGACCCACAGGGTTCGTTATGACATTATACCGAAGAAAAACTTTTGCCGATAAGACCCTTTTTGAACACGGTCGGTAAGACAATATGTCTTCGGAGAGACCATATGCCGATTACAACACTCCTGCCAAAAGACATCCACATGCATTAGTCGGAGAGACATAACCTTTTCGCTATGACCTCAGCCCGACGGCCAAGCTCATGCCGATAGAGATTCTTTCTGTGCCGGTCGGTGTGACAAACCAATATCGCTGAGACCACATACCGACTGATTTAACTTATGCCGATATAACTACTGTCGCTGAGACAACGAACAATGTTACGCCGAAAGCTGCCAGAATGTTAAATTCAATCGACATAACATTAGAAATGTCTTGCCGATAGGCAACTCAGACATTTCAAAGTGGATCGAGGAGACCCTGCCATACTCATGCCGATATGTGAAAGCCTGTGAAATGCAAAGAGAACCATCCTGACAAAGAATACCAACTTACAAGTTTTGTCAGACATAGAAATAGTATTCATAGCTTGAACCAGAATTCTTATCACCATCTTGAAATTTAAACATAACAAATAACTTTCTGTAAAAGCCAAGAGACATCAAAGAAGTGCCATTGTAAATCATAAGGATTAGGGATTTTGTCATCAAGGACAAACCATAAACACAACTGGAATCAAAACCCTAGCCGCCATGAAAACTTCCAAAAATTTCTGAAAAATTTCTGAAAACGCTAGAAATTAGGAAAAACACGCGTGGCCAAAGATGGAAAAAAAACGTGCTTAAAGGCGTTTGGAAAACTCTTTAGAAATCGCGGCACCAGAGAAAAAGCTTCCAACCCACGACCACAAAGAAAACCAGTCAAAAACGCGTGCGTAGGTCTCAATACAAACGAATCCGCGCCTAGTAGAGATAAAACAAGGTCGCGTCACCAAAATAGGAAGAAACGTGGGCATATCAAGACGCAAATTAGAGAACACGTTCAGGGAAAACAAAAACGCAATTTTTTTTTTTTTTTTTCAAAAAAAGACATGACGCGGCCAAACAAAAGATCCCACGATTTTAGTTCTCAGAGAGCCTTCGATTTTCAGAAGAAGAGTTGCAAAAATCTTCAAACATAGAAGCCACGGGGAAATTTCGAAATTCTTACTCACAAAAAAATCTTCAAAAATATTTTCAGGAAGATTTCATCAAATTTTTAATTCAATAGCTGAAAAAATCTTCAAAAAGATTTTTATGAATTAAAAATTTAATTTTGAGCAATCTTGGCTCTGATACCATATTACATAGGTAATTGGTAAAATATTCGATGTATTAACAATGAGCAATGTGCTCAATAAATAATTTACAAGATGTACAAGGATAAGATCGAACATGATCTTATCTCAAGAAAAAGTAGGAATTTTCTAAAAGAAACTTCAGATAAGATCTCAGACAACAGAGACGTTTTTATCTAGATATTTTACAATATTTTACATAGTTGAGCATTAATAAATAAATAAAGAATATTATTTTAATATTGGCCTCCCGTGTTTCTTCAACTGAAGAAACCCGTCCCTTCACAAGGGTAATCAACAAGGATCACAAAATATCATCATGCCTCTAAGCCTGGTGTCAAGGACCTATACCTCCTGGTCGATCCTTCACTTTAGGTAACCCCTAACTAGAAATACCACTCTAACTAGTGGTATATCTGGTTCTTGATAGCTGACAAAGGCTTAATCTAGCATCGTACCTTGTCCAAGGATTTTATCATTAAGGGCACTCTTGTGCCGTCAACACTCTCACCAGTGCTCGACATGATAATTCTTGATTCAAGGTTTACAGTACATCAACATGATTCCAATAATTTTTCCTTCATATTTTAAGGATAAGCTGATTTCTTAATACTTTTACAGGGAGAGGTACATGGCTCATAGCTTTTCACATCTTAGAAGCAATAATCTACTAATCTCAAACTTATATGGGAGGTAAAAGGAGTCTTGATCGACAATGAGGTTCCTATAGATCTTTTACAATTATAAGCCATCAAAGATTCTCGGAATGGTTAGAGAAATCACTATTCAATCACCAAAATTAAAGAACAGAGAAGAGAGAAAGAGTTCGGCTTAGACAAGCAAGAATTACAGTGGCTAGAAGATAATTCAATGAACATTCAGATTCAATGAATAGGAACGGAGTAAATTTGTACTCAAAATTTTAACAGAATTACATGATATGGATCAATTTACAGTTGAGTCCCAGTATGGTAGAAAGAGAACCTATTTTAAACTTTGAACGAGAATTCAATATCATTCATTCTTTTTCAATGTTATTAAAAAAAACAATTAAAACGTGTTCTTCATTGCAAAACTTATACGAAAGCAAGAAGTCTTAACATGCCTATAAATGCTGATTTGAACTCGAAAGAACCCCGATTTCTTTTCTTTTAAAGAGCAATTCAGAATGATGATGTCACATAAGTCTCGATTGGTCCAAGAATTGCAGAGGTGACAACACATGAATCAAACTAATACCACCAAAACAGGGGTTTAGAACAATTCGACCCAACTCCTCTTTAAAGCTCGACAACAAGAACAAAATCAATGAACGTCTCCTGATGAGATTGTCGACTAGAAGAGAAATGAGAGAATGCGATGTGGAGAGAAGAGAGTGTTCCGACGCAATGGATGCTGGTGCCAAATTAAGTTAACAGAAGCTTAAGATCCAGTACAATGGAAAGGAAAGCCTCTTGCTCTAGAAGAGAAGATAGCCTGATAAAGATTAGGAACAATACAAAGTGAAAAACAATACTAATAGAGTATACCCCAAAACAAAAATGAGAGATGTGAATGCCAAAAATCATTGATGGAGAAGCAAAATGAAAAGATGATAGTTCAAATGAATCAAAGCAAGCCAAGATTATCCTGTAAATGTTTGCACGAATTCCTCTTGGAAGTTACGATCAAGATTGAGGCCAAGTTGGTGGGGTTACCACATCATAGTAAGTGGACCTTGCCTTAGTTCAAACTCAAGTCCAACAAAGAGTTATTTCAAAGTTGGCTTATTAATTTAATTCCATTTAATATTACCAAAATACGTTAAGAGAACGGTGACCTACAATCATAAATTGACTTGTTTTCTTATAATTTAATTAAATAAATTAAAGCCAAGGTTAAAACTCCAATTTAGCTATCTTTCACCATCTCGAGACGTGATGATAATTTGCTCCTTGATTAACTATGACCTCTCCTTGATGATATTTCCCTTTCCCTTCGAAGCGTAGGCTATCCTGCAACCACTTGACAAAAAGAATTAGGGTTAGACCGTTCTCGTCTTAAATATAAACTCATGAACACATTCATTTTCACATGTATAAGAAAATCATTTGCAAATATAAGAAAATCATTCACATTGTTGTTACAACATATAATTAAATATTCTTTTCCCAATTTCACATTCTCATGAAAATAGTTCATCACAACTACATAACGACCATAATTTCATTTCCATATTCAAGTTCAAGATAGAGGGGATGTAACACATTATTTGTTGCCTAAGGAGTTTGTATTGTACATTGATCATCGATCCTTGCAGTATTTGAATAGTCAGGATAAGTTGAACTAGAGGCATATGAGATGGGTCGAGTTCTTGTAGAGTATACATTTGTGTTGAAGCATAGGAGTGGTAAGTCCAATAAAGTTGCAAATGCATTGAGTAGAAGGAATTTGTTGACAAAAATGAAGATAGAAGTACTAGGTTTTGATGAATTGAAACACATGTATGAAGATCTAGATTTTGCTAAAGCATGGAAGGCATGTAAGGAATGAGTAGTAATAGATAGGAGTCAATGGTTGGATTATTTCATTTAGAAAAATATGTTGTTCAAGGGAAATCAGTTGTGCATTCCAAGGAGTTCAATGAGGGAGACTTTGATTAGGGAAAAGCATAGTGGAGGACTAACAATAGCTTTGGTGAATGAGCACTATTTTTGGCCGTAGATATATAAGGATGTCAGGAAGTATGTTCAAAATTGCAGAATTTGTGAAGTAGCAAAGGGGAGTAGTTAAAATACTAGATTGTATAAACCTTTGACAATACTAGAGAGACCTTGAGAAGATATAAGCATGGATTTTATATTAGGATTGAGAGAGCAACACACCTAGGATGAGCAATTGCAGAAATAAACCTTCACAAGAACGAGAGAAGATTAATCATTAGAATGTTGGAAATGGGAAAAACTACCCAAGAATAATTAAATACATAATCACGCCTAAGTAAACTTAAGTGTAAATATGCTATTTACTCTAACAAGGATTACCAAGAACACAGAGAGGATGTGATTCTATAATGGTGGTAGTGGATAGATTTTCTAAGATGGCACATTTCATTCCTTGCAAGAAGACTAATGATGCTATGCATGTTGCTGACCTATTTTTTCAAGGAGATTGTGAGATTGCATGGACTACCAAAAAGCATAGTTGTAGACAGGGACACCAAGTTCATTGGATACTTTTGGAGGACATTGTGGAAGAAGATGAAGACAGACCTGAAGTTCAGTTTGTCACCCACAGACAGATGGACAAACAAAGGTAGTAAACAAGAGTTTGGGTAACTTATTGAGATGTTTGATTGGAGATAAGGTAGGAAACTAGGACATAGTTCTACTGCAAGCAGAGTTTGCATATAATAATTTAGTAAACCGGAGCACAGGGAAGAGACCATTTGAGATTGTGACAGGGATACATCTCAGAGGAGTTGTAGAGCTCAAAGATAATAGTATAGAGGATAAGAGGAGTGCAGAAGCAGAAGAATTTGCAAGATTCACGGAAACATTCCATAGTCAAGTCCAGAAACACTTGGAGGACATGAACAATGAGTACAAGGAGCAAGTAGATGAGAAGAGAAGGCATAAGAAATTTGGTGTTTGGGATGAAGTTATGGTATATCTCAAGAAGGAAAGGTTTCTAGTAGGAACATACAATAAGTTGAAGATTAGTAAGTTGGGACCATGTAAGATTCTCAAGATGTTTGATTCAGGAAATGCATATGAAGTGGAGTTACCAAAGGCATGTGGTATATCACCTATTTTCAACATTGCATACATCTATGAGTACCACATCAACCACCAAAGTAGATTGAGTAGATCTTGGACACTATAATTGGGAGGAGCACTAGGAATAAGCAGTACAAGTACTTGGTGAAGTGGAAAGGCAAACCCGTGGAATATTCATCATGGATTTCTCAGGCTGAGTTGGACCACTTTGGTTTTTCTCTAGCCCCTGGAAAATGAGGGACTCACTTTTCTTCCAACCCTGGGTGTTTGATGCAGGAGCATCCTTGGTTGTAAAGCAAATCCTATATCAACCAAAAACATTTCTTTTCATTTAATTTAGTCTGTAGCTATCTCAACAATTTCTTTCGCATGCTACTGCATTATCATTTCTTAGCTCGTGGAGTAGGATATTGATTCTACACGAGACCATCTTCAACATATCCAAATTTCAGGGGATTTGCACTTATTTGTAGGAAGTTATTGCTCTCAAAATTTCATTGTAATTCTTAGATACAACATTTAGGGCCTATCTAGTCCGGATTGGCTGTGCAGAGCTTAAGAAAACATCATTCAAAGAATTTTAGGTCCAGGGGGAACTTTCTTGGAGATCTGCAATACATTCCATTTATCCGATGAGTATCTTTTCATGTTCTTGGCCGACCTATACATTTGATCTTGCATCGGGCTTGTAAACCCTTGAGGGCCGACACAGACCATAATTGAAGCTAGAGATTCATATTTAAGATCATTTGTAATCCTTTGGAAGTCAGTTAGATAGTTAGTTCACAAGTTCTAAGTTAGTAGTAGATAGGAAGTAGACCAGAAGGTCATAATAAGGCCTTGTGCCAATTGTAATATCTTTTAATGCCCTTGCAGTAGGTGTGTGAGCCCTAATCATTCTGCATACATGACATATGTGATATTATGCATGTAAGATTGTAAGTTATTGAATCAATGATAATTCATGTTTGCTGAGCTTTTCTTGTGTTAATTCCGCAGTGTTGGACTCTAGGCTGCATGGTTAGACAGTCCTTTCTGGACCCTCCATCCGTGACTGCACCAGTATTAAATATTCTAATTAATTGATAAATTCCAAAGTAGAGTTGATAGATCAAACATCCTCCTACAATTGTCTAGCCTAAATTAGTCAAGCTAGGCCAATCCATTGCAAACATTATTGCATCTTGCATTGGCCCTATCGCAATGATAGATGGTGTTGTTGGTCCTTCAAGCTTGAGCCTAGATAAAAGCATGTGGTTTCAACGATTTTCTAGTCGTATCTTCACCAACTAGATGCTTGATAGAGAGATCCTCCTTAAAAACAATATGTACCTATACTTGGTTTCGATGATTTAGGGTTAAACTGCATTAGGGATACCACTCTTATTTATTAACCTTTTTCAAGTGCTTAGAGATTATGTTTCATAACCTCTAGACTTGTTTACTTGTGGTATTTTGCTATTGTAAATGAATCTATTTTTCAGCTCCATTGACCTACTATTGGCAAATTGAGGGTATTAAATAAATTTCATTCATGTATTCTTTTGAAGTCTTTTGAAGAGGACTAAGAGCCATCTCTTACCACAGCCTCTGGATTTTCCACTGCCTTGTATTATCCAGTACTTATCAATAATAAGACCATAGAAAACTTTGTGAAAGCCAAAGGAATTTAATTAGGGGACGACATGCTTTACGAACCAACAATTTAAACTTGCATGAACATTCCTCCAGTCAATAAAATGAGAAGACTAAATTTATAGTTCATTGTTTGAATAATTAAATTGATATTTAATTTCATGTAAGTTACTTTGATTGCTTTCAAGGTAGGATATAATCTAGAAAAGATTAACAATTTCTAGTTGATTTTCTTTGAAGTTTGTCCCTATTTCTACTTGCTTGTAGTTTTTGCAATTATGGCTGTTTGGCTTCAAAATGCATATGCATATAGATGTTTAGCCTTTTTAGTTTTGCTAATCATGCAACTTACCGATTTTATGTTTGCAGATATTGACTATGATATCTACAATTGACGATCTTAATTATCCAGAAAAGACAGAGACATACTATATTGTTAATGCTCCATATGTCTTTTCTGCCTGTTGGAAGGTATTCTCATCCCTTGCTTTTAGATAATCTGAAACAACTAGCTGCATTTATAGGTTGAGAAAATTTGGGAGTATCATATCTTTTCAAATGCTTTTTATTTTATAATATATATGGCACGTTGAAACAATAATATCAATCAGCATAGATACAAATACAATCATGACCTATATGAAATAATCTTAGTGGGCCACCTGATTGATACTCTATGTCTCCTATTTGTTTTAGAAATCAATCTAATATCTTTATACAAACAAACCTGATAATTATCCAGAAAAGACAGAGACATACTATATTGTTAACACACTGTCTTTTCTGTCTGTTGGAAGGTAGTCTTATCACTTGCTTGTAGGATAATCTGAAACAACTACCTGTATGTATAGGTTGAGAAAATTTAGGAGCATCTTATCACTTCAAAAGTTAATATATTTTATAATAATTGGCATGTTGAATCAGTTATATCCCTCACTATGGATACAAGTATAATCAGGAGCTATATGAAATGATCTCAGTAAGCTAACTGATTGATACATAATGTCTCCTATTTGTTTATAGAAATGAATCTAATATCTCTACACAAACAAACATGGTAATTACATCAATGAACAATAGAATTACAAATATATCTTGCCATATAAAAAGTAGGGCAACATATGACCCTGAGCCTTTAGAGTCAAGAACTGACATTTAATGGAAATGAACAAGTCTGGTTTGAACAAAGATAACCAAATCCTGCTTTGATATACTCTATTCCCATAAGTTGAGATGGAAAAGAGAAGTTTCTTTGTATATATCCCTCCAAAAGAAATCAATGGCAGACAATTATATTGCATCGCCATAAGGTTTTGTGACTATTCCTTACCATCACAACGTTTCCTAAAAGAGGACCTTACTAAGGGAGTGGGGTAGTGAGTAAATAGACTAATAGTTGAATTCAGCCCATACTGAAGCCCAAAAGGTCCTGGCATGCATACACAGAGGTCATCTAAATGATACTTATCCCCCACAGAATACATAAAGAATTTCTGAATTTGACATGTTGTAATATCTCAAAATTTTGAATTTTGATGATATGTATAGTTTGTTATTAGTTGACATGTTTATTTTGAAAACTTGGCAAATGTGTTATAATTTGCACACTGTGATGAATTGGTGTGACATGCGGCATATATAGATAGATACTGATGTCTA